>VZRV01006676.1:0-76267 GCA_013398115.1 Falcunculus frontatus | reverse complement strand
AAGGAAGGAAGGAAGGAAGGAAGGAAGGAAATCTGAACAACAACCAATAGCTTGATTAATCGATTCAAGTCTTTTATGGTGAGTTAGATGGCTCATAAACAGTTACAAGTCCTCAAGTTCCGTAGACCGATTCCACTTTCATTCTATAGTACAAAGGGAATAATTTCTCACCAGACATGAGAGAAGTATCTATCACCATAAATCTTCCTGTGTTTATAACAGCCACGTCATCAGCGCAAAACTTCCACAGTTTTTCCTAGGAAATTATAGTCCATTTTCCTACCCCTTTGCTATCTAGAGCACATGGCTGTTTACCTCATGGTTAGGTTTTGCATAAGACTAACCACAGCTTCCAGGTTTTCAACTCATTTGCATCTCTCTAGCCAGGTATGTTGTAGAGGTTCATCAGTGGACTATTATTTCACTCTTCACTTGTTCTGGAATGTGATCCATGACTGTAAGAGCATGGACAATGAAAAAGAAATAGCTACTGGATTTTATCCTGTGTCTGCTGAATATAACTCAAAAATACGCTGTTGAAAATCATTGCAAATAAAAATTTGAGACTCTTAAATTCATTGAAAACTTGGTTTTGAAGTATTTGGGATGTTTTTATGCAAATATTATACTAAAAACTACCTAGCAAGTTGTCTAACTATTGGAAAACACTGAATATCTTAAGGCAACACAATATTTTCTGATCTTTTTCATCTTTTGATCATATGTTGTCATCTTTAGCAGCAGTTGTTCACTCTTGAAGAACATATTGAATAGCCAAAAATTTCTGCTTTTTTTTTTCCTTGTTTGAGGTAAACACTAAAGAAGCTTCATTCAAGAAGCTTCATTTGTATTTGAGTTACCCAATAGTAACTAAGTTAGAGTTAGAGTAGTAACTAAGTTAGAGTTATTTCACAGCTGTATAGGTGGAACATTCACCAAATCGTTAGCTATGTACCTGTCTGATTTCAGCCTGGACAAGGTCAATTTTTTGCAGTAGCTGGGAGTGGGCATGGCTGAATGGGCATGGCCAGGGTCCAGATGTTATTCTATACCGCCTTATATCATTGCAGATGTGGGAGGGAAGGGGCACTGGCTTCCACAGGGAAGGGTGCTCCTTCTGGGTGGAATGGTCTGGGATTGTTTTATTTGTAATTTTTTTCTTTTTCTTATACCTTTTGTTGTTAATATTGTTGCTGTTACTCTTCTTTTTCTTGTGTCATTGCTATTTCAAGTAAATTGTTCTTATCTCAACCTGTGATCTCTGATTTTTGTGCCTCCTATTGGAAGCAAACTGGAGAATACCATTCCTAACCATGACAGTATTGCACACACTTTATGAAGTTTGTAATGAGTAAGACTTTTGAAAATATTACTTTCCTTGATATTGACGGTTCCATTATTATTTTATGCAGAACTGAACAGCTCATAAATTGGTTTTCATTTAAAAAATAGTTGTTCCTTTAAATTAGAAGTAAAAAACAAGCCTAAAAGAGACCACTTGGCATTTCAGGCTCATTTGTTATTTTATTTCCGTAATGTTTGTTGATTATGATAATTGATCACTCCAAAATTTCAAAGATATAATTAATTGGTAAAGCTAAGTTAGTTGCCTTTTATGTGAAATATTTTAATTAACAAAGAACATTTAAATAAATTACCATAATATTGAAGGTCACACAAATATTAGCTGCAGTTGTGCTCGCTGTTGCATAGATACATATTTCTATATAAAGATACGAGGAATAAAATTAATTTTATTTAAATGAGAATAATTTTTTTTTTTTTTTGAGTTTTACTTCAAGCATCTTATTCGTCTTGGCCTTTTAGCTAAGATTAAATCTAATGTCAGTTTAATACTGTATATGGCAATGTAACTTAATCTACTTAGTACTTTGGCAGAGTTGGAGCAACAACTTCATTTGGTCTTTCCTTTTTTCAAATACTGTAACTATTTTTCTGCAAAATCAAGCAAATGTGATAGGAAAGTGGCCTACCAAAAATTAACTAACACAATGACTCCTGAACTGTATTGTACACAATAGCACTAACACAGATCTTTTTCCTTCCACCCTTTTCTTATCAAGATTTGTGGGAATTCACCCAGTGCTTTCTTGGGCATCAGGTAATAAAGCATCTTCAGGCAGAGTAAGGAGAGAGCTCTGTATTTGCCATTTCCCAGGTGGTGGGGAAGTCATTACTGTTGACAGTTGAAAAGATGTAAGGATTACTTTCTTCTTCACTGTGTTCTGAAATGAAAACACGGTTGTTACAGTAGCTTGCATTGAGCTGAACCATCAAGTTTAACACCCTTTTAGAAAGACTTCTTTCAAGAAATTTAGGAAAAGCATTAGTTTCAGGATTCCTAAATCAAAATGTCAAAATGGTGAAAACAGCAAAAGACGAGAGATCTTTTTTGTCTAACATCTTTTCTATACATATTAAATATTAGACTTTCAAATCAAAATTAGATTGAATTTCTACTGAAGTTGTGACCTTCTGTGTCCGAAGAAAAAAGTGTTAGGTTGACGACAAGATTAATGATATTTACATGGCAAATGACAGAACTAAAGCTAGAGTACTGATTAAAGATAATTACTCAGTGTAATGCCATTTTGAACCTATGCAAAATTTTATAAAATCAACAAATAGTCAGAATTTGGATATGTTCTGAATTCATAATCAGTAAGGACGTATTTGCAAAGGTACTGTCATTTGTACTTATTTGTTTTCTTAGGAAGATCATTTTTTCTTCTGCTCTTTCAGTAGTTCCCAAGTATTGCTATGAATTCTGTTATAGTTCTGGAGAGAAAATAGTTATAAAAATCACCCTTGTATAATATACCCCTTGAAAAAGCAAATAAAACAGCTCATCAACTCTAGAACAAATGAAACAACATTTTACATGAATCAATAACTTGACTTTTATTGAATATGCTATTCAAGGGACTAGGTCTGATTGAAACTTTTTTTCATGTCTTTTTGCTAGGGTGTCAGAAAATTTTTCTTCAGACAGGAAACTGATATGGTCTGCCTATCTGTTTGGCCACATATTACTAAAAATTAATAAGAACATAATCACCTTTGACTCTATAATCACCCCGCTAAAAAATGTAGAAAATCCTTCATTAAGTTCAAAAGGAAAGGACTCATCCATAGAAAAAGTGAGTTTGAGTAATTTCCCCAAGAATTAAGGTTACAAAATAATGAGGAATTTTCGAAAGTACTTTCTGCTCTAATTTGATTGTTTCCTTACAGAAATCAAAGGGAATTATCACATACCTAAACACACAAAGGCTTTATAGCTGTGACAATAAAAATATATAAAGGTATGTAGGGAGAAAGTATTTTAATTGGCAAACCAATAGTGTTAGAAAAAGCTATTTTCAGTCACATTAGCCCTTCTGTGAAACACCTCCCTGGCTGCGCTTGCCAACAGATAAACAAAGTGTAAAGAGAAGGTGCCACTAGCCATTCATACTTTGTCGTCTCTTTCTGTGTCACTTAAATGTGTGCAAAACCTGTCATTCATACTCAGGGGATTAATGGAAATCCTAGTTCTGTTAGTCTTTCTGTCAAAGAGTTGTACAGTTATTCTAAAGGTTTTGGACTAATATGTTTCAAAAACAACAGTTTTACATATTATCAAGTAGAAATCCTCAGCCCAAGGAGTGAACACTGCTTTGGAGGTAAACTGAATTTTCACCTGGCTCATTGCATACATGACTCTGATCCTTCAAATTCCTTATAGTGCCATAAAAGACATATTTAACTGTTTCTGATCAAGAAAAAGAAAACATACTGTAATCCTTCATTGAATAGACATTACCATCGTTAACAATGATTAAAGAATGCAGAGTATTAAAACTAAACTACTGAATTTCATTAATCTTCCACAAATCAGACAGGCTTAACAGCACCAAGAAAAAAAGAAAAGCAGTCCTTTAAACAAAACAAAGGCCTATATAATTTATACTTTGGAGTAAGTCTGCTTTGTACAGATGCCAAACAGAATTTACTCAGACTGCAGAAACAGCAATACAAATATTTAATGGAAAAAAAATTCAATGCATTGTTAGCTCATTATTCTCACAGGAAATTAATGACTCTAGTAACTATATAATTAGAAATGGGAATTTGTGAACATCTTTATTAACCTCATATTAATTTACAAAATGAGACAAGAAAAGAAAATATAGAGAAAATTTTGCTCCCCAAAATTACTTTGTATAATATACAGAATAAATTGCATCTGTAAAAAAATTTAAAAAGGATCTGTCTCTCATTTATAAAAGGCAGAGTTAAAAACCAAAACCCCTTATTAATCATTAAGTCAGAACTATTAAATCACATAAATTACTACCTTCACAAGAAACATTTCACTTTCTGTGGGGTTAAACCAATAAAATCATACCTTCCTAAGCTGGGGAGAAAATGTGTATTCTATTTTCAATTTTCACAATAATAAGAGATTAGGTGGGAAAACATAACTTCATATCAGGAGATATGTCACTGCAGCTGTACCTTTCAAAGTCTCTTTAAAGCAGGCTTCCTTGATCTCTGTGAGGACCAGAGACCTGAGGAGAATGGTATAGCTAAAGGGGCCTGATCTTGCAAGCTCTCTAAGCCTTGCTGTAAGAAGTGCAAAAAGTCAAATAATTACCACTGAAAACTTCAGACAGATTTTGAACTATTTTTTCATACCAGTAAGCAATTAGATGTCATGTTAGAGCCAGTGTTGGCTCCTGCTCGAGAAAACATTTGAGTACGAGCTGAGTTCAAAGTCAGTGGAGCTTAAGTGTGCCCAGCAGGATTTCCCTGAACAGAGACAGACCCTTAATAAAAAAATTATTCTCAGTAAAAGGAGATTCACAATCTGGTCTTACTGCTTACTAATTTTGTAGAGTAAGAAACTTGCACAAACTGTGGGAAACTAGGACATTATTTATCATCCAAATATTCCTTTGGTAAACTTAAAAAACTGAGGAGAAAGAAAAATCTTTTATGGTAGAGGGATAGATACAATCTAGACTACATACACTTACAGGGCTTACAGTGACTGTATATATACAGGAGCCATTTTTAGAGTTTTTAGCCATTTCTAGTGACAACAGAGAGATGCGTTCTTGATTGTGCTGCAGAAAATGGGAGTAAGGGCAGCAGTGCAGTGCAGCCTCTGAAAGAAATGCTTTCAAAGTTTCTGTTGAAAGAAAGGGCTGTTTCTCAAAGGCAGCTGCTCAATGCCTCATGATGTATTCAAGGCACAGCCTCGATGCTTGGCCCATCACCCTGCTGCACCTGCTTCTCTCAGCTCACTTCACCTGAGTAGATTGTGACAAGACTAACAAAGCGCTGGGCTCCAGCTTCCTACAGAAAGCTCAGCAATGCTTTCCCTGCTTCCTAAGCTGTAGCACTGCAGAGCCAAGCTCCTGGTTATACACTGTATTTGCTGAGAGCATCAGGTACTAGCTATCTATTTATCTTCATTTCATTCCTCCCTGCTGCAATTTCTCTTTACGACTAAGCGACTCGTGTATGAGAAGTGCCTTGCTAGTGCTCGGAATTTCAATATGGTGCCTGAGATCTTTCTTCCATTACAAGTCTCAGAGGATGGTAGTAATATCCCACTAATTTCAGATATCTTTACGTTCAGCAAAAGTACTGCCAGACAAATTACAAGCGTATTGGCAAATGATAACATTTATCATCAAGATCTATTGAAAGGTGTCCACAACATTCATTTGCTGCAGTCACTTCACTTAGCACCCTGTACTACTACCTCCATCAGATTTACATAAGATTAAGTCCAGCCTCCACTTTTAAAATCCCTGCTTTTACTCAGGCCACAAAGTGTCATCTCTGCATAGCAGGTACCAGAGGCTAGAATATTAACCCTGAGATTTCCAAAATATCAGGAATCTTTATCCTGTCTCCTGAGAATTCCTCTTTCATTTTTTGTTGTGTCCAGAATGATACTACCTTGACAAATATTTAATATGTTTTTTGAACACACTAATTCCAAATGTTTCAAAATAAAAAGTATCACAATAATTTAGAACAGCAGAAACTAGAAATCTATGGCTCATTATAAATAAAGTTTGAAACACATATTTTTGCTGTGGTTTTCATTACTTTTGATGCTTCCAGTTCTCTTTTCTAAATAATCTTCAAGATTTGATCTAAGGAAGATTTTTTTATTTGTCAGAAGGGTTGAATCCTTTAGAGCTGTTTTCCGTTGTCTGGTTGTGTTGCTAGTACAACTCAAGCAATTAGAATGAAAAGGTTGCAAAAGTTCAAAAAAGAAGATGGTTTGCATGGATTTAGGACATCTATTATTACAATAGGGACTGAAAGGTTACAAAGGAACTTTTAATCAGACATAAAATTTATTCTGCATAAATTGTGTTTCCATAGGATTTGCGATATTGAGCACATACAACACATAGACGTACTACAGTTTGCCTCATCTATTGCACAGCTTTATGTGTAAATTTTGCTACAGGTTGAATAAACTTAAACAAAATCTGAAAGAGTAAGATTTGATTTTTTTTAAAATACCCACGCAACCAATTTCACAGGGCTCCATCCCTTGTTTGGAGAACAGCTGAGTGTTGTTGAGAATAATTTGGGCAGTAAGCAAACTGCATACACAGATTGAGACAGTGGAACTTTAAATGTTAAATAAGTCTTACATTTAGCAAATTCACACCCTTCTAAGAGGAATTAATCTCCAGGATGAAGTTCAGAACTTCTCTGATGAAAAAAAAATATGTGTTGCAACATTCAGAAAAGGATCACGCTGTACCTTTAAAATTTCCTGATTCTTTCAGGCTTTTACAGAGGAAGTTCAGGCAAGTCTGGTTTATTTTTTTCAGCAAGGGACCAAGAAGATTCTCCTAAATCCTTTCTGCATCAGGAAATAACACTGGAGCTTTTGTTTGGACTTCAAATCACTAGATTGAAGTGCCTGAACTTTCCAGAATCTGAAGCAAATAACCAATCTCTGTTACTATTTTTCTGCAGCACTTTATAATTTCCTCAGAATGCCATGACAAATCTACTATGGTATTTTATTTTGTCTCTCAAAGGAAAACTGCAACCTGGGTATTCATGAGAGGAAAAAAAATAATTAGCAGGGAGTATTCAATCTGGGACTACACAGGGGATACAAAAAATAAAAAGAGATTATTTTCTCAAACAAATCTAAGATTTTAGAGGAACCTACCCTACATCCTGTCCTCTCCATTGGCTGCTGCTTTTCATCTCTACTTTTGACCAGATATGCTGTTGCTAATGTCCAGATACAGAGCCTTTATTTATGGGATTCTGCGGTGCCAAAAGAAAAATATACAAAAACAATGGAACTCATAACTCTAGGAAGAAAAACAATCAGCCAGAAAGGTTCTTCATGGATGTTTCAGGAACAGTCCTTCCCACAGTAAGGACTCAATTTCTGCTGAGCAGAATGCTTTTTTTTTGTTCTTTTTGGTTGCAGAAAGAAAGAATTAAAAATCACTGAAAAAAAATCAGGTAGTAGCAGTACTCAGTTATAAAGATAATCTTTTCTCTAGAGTCCTTAGTAGTGAGAATAGCTGTTGTAGTGTCTTAGAGCAAACAAGATTTTCAGACTTCTAAAAAGAGTGCTTTATTTTTCATTAGCAAGGTTTTCCTCTTATTTTTCCGCAGTAGCCTGAGTGTATATTTCAAAAATTTCACCTTTTTTTATTCAGCACCTATTCTGGCAAAACTACAATGGATTGGCCATATATTTCAAAAATATTTCATTGCGTAATTTGTGAGAACTCAGAGAATCACACTCAACAGTCAGAGGCATCTGGCTGGAACAGGTGTTGCAGAAAATTATAATCCTACCTTGATTAAAACTGCTGGGTTTTTTTACCACCACTCTGCAGTTATGCATGACAAGTATCCAAACGATAAAATGTATAGAGTCAGAAGTAACAATCCGAGGTATTGTCAGGAGAAACATCAGGAATTACTTCAGCCTTTTGAGCCAAAAGAATTTGCTTTTCAGGGAGTAAGATTTTCACAAAATCTTCCTCTACTCATGCATTTGCTGGAAAACGCAGGTTTGTTTCTAACAGCTCCGTTTCACTGCTCATTTTCAAAACAGCTTTCACATGACAAAAAGATTTGAATAGGAAATAAAAATTACTTTAATCAATGTTAAACACATTGTAACAGTTGAGTAAGGGAGATTAAAGCCTTGTTTAATGCAGTCCAAAGCCTTTATTCTTTTATCAACGATACAAGCAATAAAACCACTAAGATCAAATACCTATCTAAAGCTTGAATGTTCTCATCTTCCTCCAGTCTTAAGGTGACTAGATACACTGGTGCCTCATTTGGTATTGTTTTGGACCAACTTAAGACCTCATAAAGGAAGCTGATTTTAAGAAAAAGCAGAAGTCCCATTCAGTGAAACCAAATACTATTCAAAAGCTTCACTATACTGTTACAAAGCAAAGTTTGATCTGTGGGGTCCCTGCTATTGAAGAAGTAGGGGCAGCAGTTTTCATGACAACTGATAAGCATTACCTAATGCACAGTCTTAGGGGTTTTTTTGAGTCCTGGGGTTTTTTCTTAGATTAGGAGGAGTAGAGAAACGTGTTACCCACAGAAGTAGGACTCTGCTTCAGTCCACACCCTCCAGCATTACAACCAAAAACAGATAAGAAGCTTTAGCAGCTGGAGACACCCACAAGCAAGGTCTGCAAGGAGAAACTGCAGCAGTAGCACACGATGAGTACGGCAAAAAGTGACTCTGCTAAGGGGCACTGAGGCATCCACTTGATGGCCTGAGAGGGAGCCCTGAGAGTTACTCCTGGAGAGATTCTGACTGGACACAAGAGGGAAATTTTTCACAAAGACAACAATCAGCCACTGGAATAATCTCTCAAGGGAGTGATGATTTCCGTGTCATCACACACGTTTAAGATTCAGCCAGACAGGGTGCTGAACCATCTTGTCTAGACCATCTTTTTACCAGCAAAGGCTGGAACAAAGGATCCTCGAGGCTCCTTCCAATCAGATATTCTCTGATTATTAGATAGTGGAAGTAAAATGAAGACAATTTTGTTTCATACATGATCTATCTTTACTTTAATAGAGTACTCTATTAAAAATCAGGGAACAAGTAGTTTTTTTACTGAAAAACTGCATTTTCCTACTCGATTGCAAAAAACACAGGGTAAACAGTGTTCAAAGAGGAAAGCAATTGCTATTTTCATTTCCAGAAAAGAATGAACAGGAAAAACTGGATAGTATAAGTAAAATTGCAGAAGTCAGCAAGAAGAATGCACTTTAATATATTTTACAGCACTTCACAGAATCAACTAGATTGGAAAAGACCTTTGCGATCATTAAGTCCATTTAGTACTTCAGCTACGGTGCTGGAGTTTTGTAGTGCTGCAGCTTGTCCCTGAACCAACCCCATTGACTTTAACTTGTTTCATTCTTTTAGAAAAGCAGACAAGGCTCAGATGGATTATGGCCTGGTTTTCAATGGTTTCAAGGACTTGCAATTCCAACTGAAATCATGAGAATTGAACTGTCTTGATGAGCAAAATGAGACCAGAGATTGAATTACTGTTTATATCATCTGTCTATAACAGCAGCATTGACAGAAGAGAACCCACCCCACACCCTCAGTCTGGCAAAATTTGTATAAAATTGAGTGTGTTCACGTGAGTGAGGACCATCAAGCACTGGGGGTGTTCTCCCTCCTAGCACAAGACAATTATGCAAGATAGGCTTCTTGACAATCGATATTTGACCTGTTTTTGTAGATTTGACTCTGAGACCTGTGATTACACACTCGGCAGATTTTCGATTTAATTACATTTATTTATTTATTTTAGGGGTTGACAGCTTTTTTGGCACCATGCACAGTAGTTATCCAGATGGTCATCTGTTGTAAGGTCAAGCAAAATAAACAAAAGGAATTTTATACATTCCTTCCATGAAAGCTAAATGGTGCCAGTACTATTGTCTCTATTTTGATATATCAAAAAAAACCAAAACCATATATATATGCAGTGCTGTAAAATAAGACCATAAAACTGAGTTACTTCTGGGGAAGTTTAATTTATCCTGAAATCAAAGAATAAATTACAGAATCAAAAAATATTCTGAGTTGCAAAGGGGCCCCAAGGATCATCAAGTCCAATCTGTAAGTGAAATGTTAGTACTGGGATTGAACCACAACCCTGGTGTTATTAGCACCCAGCTCTAACCAACTGAATGGGTCCCAGGGTCAATGGACAAATGTGCTTTTTGCTGCTTTAAAAGCTCTGATCTAATTATACACTATATTTTGGTACTGTATAATCCTATGAAACAGGAAAATGAGGTCTTGAACGCTTTATTCCACTGAAGTAATTTGCTCATATTATTAGCTTTACAACATGATGTGATGTTGTACTGATAACATACTACGCATTCACTCCAATAGAAAGTAGAAATTTTGAAATTGCATTACCTATTTTGGCTGTCCAAAGTAAAAATTATTAGAATAATGTTCTATCAATGTACAGATCAGTTCTTTAATCATGAAGAAGCAGAGAGTACAGAGGAACTTTCTTAATTACTCTTTATCTGGCTATATCAAGATCTTTGAATTATTATCTATACTTGGTCCCATATCCAAGAACCTACTGAAGTCATTCTTTTTGAAGAAATAATTATATAATTATTTTGGATTAGAGAAGTAATTTATATGATGTGAAGTATTCAATTTGCCAGGACTTCAAGTATTTCACTGAAGCCAATTCTTTTCCACTCAAAAATGTGCATTCTCACGAGAAGTAAAGGGAAAATAAAGAAGTAAATTCCTCTCCCCATTTTTCTCAGCTAACAGATGTAGAGGGCTGTAAAACTGCTTCTGTTGTAGTAAATATTTATTTTTCTAACATGAGGAAAAAGAACTGTATGGCAACACAACCTAATCTAAAAGTCATTGTCATGTATAATCTACACTTTGCAAAAAGTAAGCTGCCCTCGTATGCTGGGTGTTGACATGGAATCGGAGAAGAGTTCTATTAAGTACAGGAAATAAAGCATGTAATTCCATCTCAGCTTAATGTCACCTATATCTAGCACACTGTGATACAATTCTCCATCATTACTGTCAGCCTCTTTGCTTTCTCCCTCTCCAATCTGCCAATTGGACATTTTTGAGAATAGGGAGTGAGCTCTTTTAGGAAGCTGATCCAGCTCAAAACTAACCATCAAAAATAAATTATTAGTACCAAGGAAAAGGAAGCTTAGATTTTATGATGACTTACCCTAACAAAAACATAATGCAGTCGATATTTAAATTGAGCAGGTTTTGCCATATAATTCATAAATGGCAAATCAGAATGTACATGTGCTTCATGTGACTAACAGCAGAATGGACACGGATCAGCATTTGTGCAAGTATACAAATATACTTTAGCTGTACCCTTTGGCTGCTCCTAAAGTACTTGAAGATTAAGCACAGAAATTGTGAAATATGGTCACAGCTATTGTGGTAAACTTTTAAGATAAAATAAAGACTACTGATAACACTACAGTCAAGTTTCAAGTGCTTACTCATATCTTGAATGTATCTTCTAAACAATGGTTCCCAGAACTCAGACTAAAATCCAGATTTTCTTGAGCAATGGTAAAATTTACTTGGACTCTGTTCATTTAATTGCTTAGTATCAAAACCCTATTTTAAAATGACTTTCGAAAGTCAGCAAAAAATCTGTTTTACAACTATATGAAATAGTGCTTATCTTAAACTTTTTATCAGATTTTAGGACTATATTTACTTTAGAATATTATCTATGAATCTATTTTTCCCTATAGTCATTTTCAAACTTATTCTGTAGATGAAGCAGTAGAAGCAACTTTTATTGCAATTCTTTGGATTTCAGTCGGGTTTGGTTGTTTCCAGTGTTACACCTTTCAATCTAACTTTCCTGTTTTCCAGGGAATTTGAACTAAGATAGAAAACATCTTTTCAAAGTATTTTCTTGCATCTCTTTAAACAAAGGTAAATTTCTAAAAAATCTGCATTGCATGTGGATTAAATTTCAGGTAAAGGGCCCGACACACTTTCTAGTCAGGTATGATTCTAAAATGGAAGTACAAAAGAGTAACTAAGAAAGCTAAAGATTTCCCATTTTAAGATGAACTGTATATTGTTTTGAAGCTTTATCAGCATGAAATATGTTTGTTTGCCTTTAATCTATGTTTGAAAACACCATAAAGAGCAATTAGAATTGGTATTTACCTTCCCTGAAACAATGTGTAGCTTTAGTGTATTTAATAACTACTTTGTGGAATTTTTTCATCAATTTAGTAACTAATATATCTCAGGAGCTCTAGTAAAATATTTATTCATGCTAAATTTTTAAACATCATTTAGTGACAGATTCAATAAAAAAAATGCCAACCACTTTTTCAAATAAGAAACAGAATTTAAATGGGTTTTGATATTTTCTGTTTACATACTTGTGTACCCAGCAGATGTTATTCACACACTTCTTAACACACTTTTCTCTCATTTATATATAGTGTCCTATGTAATTAAAATAATGAAAAATTCTATTGAAGAATTTTTTTAAGAAAATACCAACACGTTCTCTGTGCTTATTTATATGTATTTATTATATATATGCAATGGGACAAACATGAATAAACTAAAGAATTTTATGCTGCTAACAGTTCCTCAAAGTCATTCTCCCTGGAACCGGGATCAATTTTTCAATTAAAGATATTATGCTATTTTCTGCCATGAACAAACATAATGGTCATTGAAACATTTATATATATGTTATAGCAAGCACTGCAGCCTTATTTCAGGACAAATTAAGAAGCCACACAGCAGATAAATCTGAAAAATACCATTATCTCTTCCTTCCTGATCTAAGCCCCACTATCAACAAATTCAGATGTTTTCTTTTTTTTTTTTTCCAAGGGGGACGCAGATTCCTGAAGAGTCAGTTCCTCCCAAAAACACTACAGTACTTGTAGCACACGTACTGGAGCAAGGACTTTGACCCTGTAGCTGGAAGGAAACAGTCACATAGCACCAAATGCATCAACACCAAACTCTGTAGTTTCACTTCATCTTTGAACCATGTCTGCCAAGCTTCATCATGGCAAGTGTCCTTGCATTTTGTTTCAAAACTGGAGATTTTTCAAGCTTTGAAAATGCATAAGCCTTCTGCAAAACACAAAGTCTCCTTGCTCACTGCACTCTCCCAGACATTTCCATCAATACAATAAGACTGTTCAATTACTGATATCTAGCTACCTCTGATCTCTTTCCCTCCCATTTTATACCATAACATCAAATTACCGTAGATAAACGGGCTCTAGCTGGTAATCGTAAAAATTGACTAGACAAGTTTTAGGTGATGAGCATTCTGAATAGCAGACTCTTCCCTAGGCCTTGTACACTCTCTTCCTCAGTCTCCAAAAGATGGGACTGCAGAATTCATTACAGGAGAATCATTTTTGGCTACAGATCTTTTTCCTTTGTGGCCCAAAGCCAGAGTTGCAAGCCATGAAATTCCCTTCAAAAGGCCTGTGAGTTTTAAAAGATGTCATCTTCCAATTGCAAGGGTCTCCAGCCCCTTACACAACTCTAAAGGCTTATTGTCTCAGCTTTCGGCCAGCTATGAGACAGAGCATGTGAAGGGAATCTTGTCAGGGTAGAAATTTAGATGTGTTTCTCTCAGGAGCACATTTTTATCCCTTGCATTAGGTAAGTTTAATTAGATTCATAGATTCCATTAGGTTAAAATCACAAGGAAACTTTTTTCATCATCTCATTTGACTTAATATATGCAGCCGAGACCTGTAAATTTCTCCACTCTACCTTGCACTTCACTAACACTTATCTTCTACAAAGACTGAGAGTCTTGAATGGAAATCCTCAAGAGACACTGAATTCAGCATTCTCTTTACTAGTTTGTTCCACAAGTTAAGTAACTCTTCGCTACTCATTTTTAGTTTCAACATTGCTGGCATGATTTATTGAAAATTTTTATGTTTTCTCCTGTTATACCAGAGGGTCATTGGTATTCATCTTTCTCCCTCCACACTTATACAGTGTAATCATGCCAACTCTCAAAACTCTTCAATAAACTACACAGAATTATCTCTTTGTATCTCTTGCTGTCAAATATTTTCTTTAATTCTCTGTATTTCTGCTGGCATCCACTTTGAAATGCAAACACTAGTACTATATAAAATATTTTAATACAATCTTACCCATCTACAGGGATAAATGTTCCTATCCCTACTCACTAGTCTCTATTTACACATCCAATATTATATTATTGCTTTGTGTTATGGCTTTATTTTGAGAGCTGTTGTTGAATTTTCTACCCATTATGAATTGGAACACTTTCTGAGCCACTATTTCAAGATGCAGTAGATGTGGTTTGTATTTCTTACAGTTAGATATATAATTTTAGATTTGTCTTTTAAAACATTTTTTCCAGTTATTTTAGTCCATGATTTTTTCATTTAATTTTGTATGCCATGATTTTTTCATTTCCATACATGCCATTGGGTCAAGTATGAAATCATTAAGTCAGTCAAAGACGTAATCACTGAGTTTTATATAGAAACACATTTATGTTGCATTTGAAAAGATACCATTTTTATATCTATCAGCTAATTCTTAACCTGTTCAACTTTTCTTGTTTTATTCATACAATAATAGTGATATTTACCATAAGAAAAGTGCTCTTTCTTCATATTAATGATGAGATTACAAAAACATAATCAAAAACTTCACAGGAGATTTATAATTGTATCTAGAAGAGGTCTTCAGTGCCTATAGCAAAGCATAGAAAGAATTAAAAGGGCTGCAATGAAAGACACCTGCTAGCTGACACGGCAAGCAAACACCTGCTTACCCATGTGAACACAGAGGTGCCTAATATTATTTGACTTTAAAGTTGTATTCTCTCTATAAATTCCACTTTTGGCACAAGCTTAATATTGTGCCAGTATAAGCAGCTGAGTGTTTCTTATATCTAAGCCTCCATGAGAAGTAGAAATAAGTGTGGATTAACTTCACTGGACTTCAGATGTCTGCTGTACAGATGTTTTCATCCAAGCTAGTCACTCCCTGTTTCAAGAGCAAAATAGAAGTTTAGAAAACAGTTTTCCAGTTTACTTCAGAAGTCTATACTAGGATGAGATGTTCTTGTTTTCTGTTCAACAATGAAGAGTCTGGATGATTCTGTCATTCATAGGCATCTACATTTGGTTACGAGGAATCCATCTTTAGCTGCTACATAGCCTAAAATTCTCGAGAGCTGTGATGCAATTCCCATATTCTCAGCGTATTTACCATAGGGGTATGAAAATATTTGTTTAAAGAAGACCATGTTCTCATATCTGCTTTTGATATTAGTTCATAATCTAGAGAATTACACTCACAGGAGCATGTAAAGTTGTTTCGGTCCTATCCTCAATCTGACAGAAGGCATATCTCTTCATATCTAAGAATTTTCCCTCAAAACTAAGGGAGTTGAGAATTGTGATTTCTTCCAGACTTCGATTTCTTGGACAGTAGTTTGGATTTTGATAGTGTCATATATTTCCTCTTTGTTCCTCAGCTCCTGACAGTCAAGTAACTGGACATATGGCTACATTCTCATGCAATAAAGGATGGCAGTGGCACGTGATGCCTAGTACATGCAAATCTCCAACTTGAAAGTAATTCAGAAAGGTAATTAGAGTTAAACAAAGGAAAAATTTTGTCAGTCAAACAGATAAAAATACACACAAATCCAATTCACCATAGTTCCAAACTTAATTGTGCAAGCTGTTAAAACACTTGCAAAATATTGGTAAACTAAAGTCCATTTTACTTTTTATAGCCTCTGCTTTGCTGTGCACATGCTTGTTAGTTCATTTACATAGAAATGAGTCTCAGAGACATAAAGCTTTTCATTTTCACTGAATACAACTTACAAGCATTATGCATGCTAAATTGAAAAGAGAAAGACTTCTGAAAAAAAAGTTTTATAGCTCTGTGATATATTGAAACAGATTTCAATTAAATCTGGAAGTTTCTGGGTGTTTGTCAGAGGAAGATTGTGTTTCTGCTACATCTAAACTGACATCTTATTGAAACAATAATGTTTTCATACCGTGCTTTGTAAAGTCCACAAAGTTACTACATTATTAAAAATATAGAGATGTATGCCTAACTTTCATGGGATACAGGAGGCCAAAGCCCCCCAGACCCCTAAGAGCAACAGCAACCCCAAGCACTGGTGGTCAAAGGCTTAAGCCTGGTCTCTCACTCTGTGGTTAGGGTGAGAGCCCACAGTCCCCCAGTTTCATGTTTTTCATACCTAGTTATGGTTGGTTCATGTTTTCCCCTCCCTGTTTTATGTATGAAGTTATTAATATTAATTCCTCTTAATCTGTGTTCTAGAAAGTTCTGCAATATTTGACACCCCATTGGTTCCTCCTCCAAGTCCCTCCTATGTACTACCCTCATTGGTTCTCTAAGCTGTCACCCCACCTTTTGTCTATTATCTTACTGGCTGTTTCCCTTGTCCACACCTGCTCTGCCCTCAGTACAAAAGTCTAAACCCCTCATTAAAATTCGGCTCTTCGTCCCTGTCACCCTACATTAATAAACCTTCACGTGGATCACCATACAAGGAGTCCCCTCTATCCTACTTTGCCTCCACCTGCACGCCCAATCATCAGCTCAGAGGAAGCTCTCTTAGGTGGGGAGTTGGTCCTCAAACTCCTGTGTCGCCGCCTTATTGAGGATGCAGCAAGCAGACCCCTGAGCTATCCAAGGACATGGGCTTGCATGCATTAAACTTCTGTTAAGGAGTGAGTTCTATGGAGAAGATATGCTCACATTTATTGTCCTCAAGAAAATGTCCCAACACATCCTAATCTTCTTTGGGAAGAATTAAGTGATTCCTGTGTGACAAGGAAGACAGCCAGTAAAGGGTGTCTCATGTCCTTCCCCTGACTCTGTCCTGGCTAATGGAGTCCACCAGCAACACAGAACCAAGTACGGTCACAGAATCAGATAGTAGTTTGGCTCTGAAGAGACCTTTAAAGATCACATAGCCCAGTCCTGCTGCAGCAAGTAGGGGCATCTTCAACTGGATCAAGTTGCTCAGAGCCCAGTCAAACCTGACTTTGAATGTTTCCAGGGATGGGACATCTACCACCTCTCTGGGCAGCCTGTGCTTGTCTCACCACCCTCACTGAAAAAAACTTCTTTCTTATATCTAATATCTAATATTTAACCTAAATCTACCCTCTTTTTGTTTAAAACCATTACTTCTTGTCTTATCAAAATAAGTCCTGCTAAAAAGTTTGTCTCCGTCTTTCCTACAAGGCCTCCTTTGGGGACTGGAGGGATGCAATGAGGACACCCCAAAGCCTTCTCTTCTCCACGCTGAACACTGACTCTCTCAGTCTTTCCTCATAGGAGAGGTGCTCCATCTGTCTGATCATCTCCATGGCCCTTCTCTGGACTCACTGCAGCAGGTCCACGTCCTTCCTGTGCTGGCACCCCAGAGCTGGATGCAGCACTGCAGCTGGGGTCTCACCAGAGCAGAGGGGCAGAATCCCCTCCCTCTCCCTGCTGCCCACGCTGCTTTGGATGCAGCCCAGGACACACTTGGCTCTCTGGGCTGGGAGTGCTCATGGCTGGGTCTTGGCCAGCCTCTCACCCAGCAGCACCCCCGAGTCCTTCTGGGCAGGGCTGCTCTCCATCTGTTCATCCCCAGCCTGTGCTGGGACTGGGGGTTGTCCTGACCCAGGTGCAGCACCAGCACTTGGTTGTGTTAAACCTCAGGAGATTCCCATGAACTCACTTCTGGAGCTTGTCCAGGTCCCTCTGGATGACATCCCATCCTTCAGTTGTGTCAACCATGCCACTCAGCTTGGTGTCCTCAGGTTTGAGTTGAGGGCAAAAGCTTTCTTTTGCCATCCTGTTGAAAGTTCCATAGCTTTTCTCTTTTATTCTATGTCTGCTTAGATAGCTTGCAGCACAATTTGACAAGTAATTTTACAGATGCCAGTAAAAGACAAATAGGAGAAGAAATACATGAGCGGGAATTTTTGGTAATCATTTGGTAATGCAGCTAGAAATTCAACACTGGTCTTACACCCTTATTCAGGTAAACCAAAGGAAACACAAACAAGTTAAATCAATGAAATTTGGGGTTCTTCTAATATAAGCACTTTTATTTTTGAATACTTGCCTCTAAAATATTTCTTTTTGGTGAAGGTGACTCTGTGTGATGGATAGATTACAAAAAATAGATTAAGAGCCAATAAACATCAATGGCTGAAGAAAGAAAATGTTCAATTATGTATATATTTGTCAGATCAAGTTTACAATTGAACATGACATTAAATATCGTTAAAATGCAACATATATAATTCTTATGTATTGGTAGTTAAAATGTATTTTAATGATGAAGTGAATACAGAAATATGTTGTTTATGTGTGATTGAATATATCTGCCTTTGGGGTTAAAACAAATTTATTTTTATTTTTGACAAATTTGTATTTCAGATCAGTTTAAAATAATTTCTGGAATTTTTAGGATACACTTGTTTTTCTAAAATACAAGTGTAGAAATGAAGGTTTGATTCTACATAAATCAAGTATTTGAAACTTATACTTGCATTGCAAATATATTCAGTATAGCTAGAGACATGGAATTACATATTTATAATAGATGAAATAATTGGAATTTTAATTTCATCATTTCCTTACACATATATGAATATTGCTTTTAATCACAGTGAAGTTTCAAGCAAGGTAAGTTTAGAATCTTACCAGGTATCATTTTTTATTAATAAGGATGGAAAAACTTAACTAGATGCTAAGAATTTTCCTACATACTGGCTTTTACTGAGTTAGACTCAGACTTTGTGATGGTGGTGATATGCTACATTGTACCGTGGTCACCATTCTAAAATTATTCCTAAATTCATACTGGATAAATCTTGCCCTAAAAACTGTCAAAGAGAGTGTTGTAAATGATAGCATGATGGCTTTCGTAAGTAAACAAAACAATGGAGTATAAAATACTGTAAATAATTAATGCTTATGTTATGCATGCTATGTGTATCTTCCTTACCAGTTTTGACATTTTCATCTAACTTAATATACAATTTTTTTGCAGTAGTGTTTAACATAAAATAATGCTGTCTGATAAACTGAAGTCACAGCTTCCAAGATTTTGATGGCTTATATCATGGTAATAAGACATGTATTTTAACATGAGCAGGCATCTTTGCGTGTTCAATACATGACTGACCGCTGTTAGCACTATCAGCATGGAGGTGATCAGAGCAATCACGATAAACTTTTACAATAGTGTATACACATGTTCTGCCATCACATAGATGACTTTTATTCCCTGCTGAGCCTGTCAGTCATTCTCGTCACCAAATATCTTTGAAGAAATCTGCTTTTTTTTATCCTTTGGGACAGTCTCAAGTGAGGTTCTCTGGTAGACATTAATGCTGATTTGACTCATACCAATAGCAGATTTTTTTATAATTTAATATTTTTCTGGTGGAAAAATGAGTGTTATACAGAAAACAGCCCATTCAAACATTTGTTCATATTTCCAGGCCTTCTCTCAGTGCTGTATTGAAGTGGAAATTTCATTTTAACCTGAACAATATCTTTCAAATGTAAGGAAAGGCCTAAATTTAAGCAAATGTTTCTATAATGTAAGTTTATATTGAACAAATTCTAACTGAATTAAGTGTAAAGAGAACATTAATTGTTAATAGAAGTGGTACTAAACCATTACCACATAGGAAGGTAATGATGGATCAATGCTAGTAAGAAACTCCACATGACCATAAAGAAAGTTGGAGACAGCTCAGCCCAGAATGCACTTAACTTTATATTTCTAATTATCACAATTAACAGGGATGTTAATTATGTTGTTGGAATGAGAAAGGATATACTTGCTTAAATACTTGTGATTTCAAAGCCCGAGTGAGTCATAATCTATTATAGTCAAGAAACGTATATACATTTCTAATAACAATCTAAACTCACTAGTGTTACCAAAAGGGTTATTTCAATTTTTACTGTGCCTGTGAACTTTTAGCAGAGACAAGGCATGAAAAATCTGCTGTCCCAGCAAGGACAGTTGGAAGACAAGAGAAAACCTCTGACTCAAGAGAATGCAGTGATAAACAAAACAAGGACTGAATCTGGGAACCTGGGGAGGGTTTTCTGGTAATGAGCAAATTGTATTATGCATGTAGCGACTGTGTATAAGCAACACACTTGTAAAATCATGTGTGCGTGTAAAGTCAGGAGTTAATCCCCCGTTGTTGCGTTGGCCCAGCCCACTTTGGGGCTGAGTGACATTCAGTGGGTGGACTTTCCAGCCCAAGAGTCCGACCCCGAAGGCGGGGTCGAAGATTGAGGCTTCTTCCCACTGGGTGTCACCCCACCGCAACTCCACCCCTCTTTCCAGAACCCTCTTTGTTCTCCTTACACCCATTGGTTTACCCCTTTATGTATATTCATAACCCTTCGTTGAATATTCAATTGTATCTGGAAAGTTCTGTTCTGTTCGGTTTACCATTGGTTCATTTGAATCTGTTCCTCCCCTATACCTCTGTTATTGGTTCCTGTCAAACCCCTGTCATTTCCCTATTGGTTTATCCCTTTGTCTCCTCCCTGCACTGCCCCGGCTTAAAAGGGGGCGTGCAACGGTCGTTCCCTGACTCTCTCATCGGACTGCCTACCTTTCCAGATCTCCCTGTTCCGCACCCTCTACAAATAAACTGGGATTGAAGGCACCGAGGAGTCCCTCCTTCTTCTTTGCCCTCGCCTGGTTGCTAAGCGACCAACTTTCTGCAGCCTGCTCAATCGTGAGCCTGCCACAGGTGGCTTACAGCTGGCTCCTTTGACCGCATTGAGTGGCCCATAGGCCGGAGCCTTTGTAGCCGTCGCCTGTCTGGCCACCGGGCGGCCAGAGCGGAACAAGCGACCGCGCCACACCCCGTGCAACCACAGGCCTGAATAAATGATTCCTTAACACCAAATTAGTGTTAAGGAGTTTAATTCCAATTTTTCAGAGATTTGGTGACACTAGTAACTTAGATCATGATGCTGGCCCTCATCCAAGCATTTATACACTGTTCTATTTAAGTTAAAGGAACTCATCTATTGTGGAATTGGTTTTTTTAGCTCCTACAGAACAAGTTTAGTACATGGTGGCTTGTTTTGCAGATCTCAAAGTCTAATAAGCATTTATTTTTTGCCTTTCTTATTTTCTTTTTTCCCCCCATTTTCAGCAAAACAATTTAAGTCTCCTAATCACTTTCAGCACTAAATATATTGGCAGGAGTTCTCTGAAGTAAAAACAATGTTCAGTTGATTCTTCTGAACGTTAAAATATTCAAAGTCAAATATCTCCAGGGGAATTTTTTATGAGAGATGTACAACAGCATATAACAATTAGTTTTAATAGATTTTTGTCATCAAGTGCATTCAAATATCTGGCTTGAGGCTATAAAAACTTCTTAAGACTATCTCAGTTTAGCACCTATTAGTTCAGCTACTGAATTACTTGTAATGAGCAGAGCAATAGGGTCTCACATTTCAGCCAAAAATGTCTTCTAATTGAAACTAATATTTAGTTTTAGTTATTTTGTTAAAACTTTGGTTTTAACAAACTGTGATATGCCTAATGAAACGAGGTTGGGGGAATGAAGGAAATAGAAAATTGTCAAACAGATGTGGTCACAATCTGGGCTCCAAACCGAATGACACAGCTTGCTTGTTGGATGGGTTAGCCTAGCAGGACTTAAAGCAGTCCTACAGGCAAAAAACCAGAGAAAATTCCAGCCAGCTCCAGGACAGACACATCACTTGACAAAGCCAAACCCACCAGAGATTGTGGTAGCACCTCTCAGATAATGTATTTAAGACAGGAAAAAAAACTGCACAACAGCAGCCAGAGAAGAGAGGAGTGAGAGTATGTGAGAGGAACAGCTCTGCAGACACTGAGGTCAGGGCAAAAGGAAGGGCAGGAGGTGTTCCAGCTACTGGGGAAGAGATTCCCCTGCAGCCCATGATGCAGCCCATGGTGAGGCAGGATGTGCCCCTGAAGTCCCTGGAGGTCCATGGGGAAGCAGAGAACCACCTGCAGCTTATGGAGAACCCCATGTCAGAGGAGGTGGATGCCCAAAGGAGGATGTGACCCCATGGGAAGCCCACACTGAAGCAGGCTCCTAGCAGAGTCTGTGGCCCTATGGAAGAGAGGAGCCCGGGCTGGAGCAGTTTTCCTGGTAGGACTTGTGGCCCTGTGGGGGACATGCACTGAAAGAGTCTGTTCCTGAAGGACTGAAGTCCATGTAAGGGACCCACAGCGCAGCAATTTGAAAAGAGCTGTAGCCCTTCAGAAGGACCCAATTTGAAGTTCATGAAGACTTGACTCCGTGGGAGAAATTCCATGCTGGAACAAAGAAAATGAGGAGTAAAGCAGGAGACATGACATATGGTGAACTGACCCCCATTCCCCATCCCCCTGCGCTACTCAGGGGGAAGATATAGAGATATTGGGAGTGACATTGATCCTGTGAAGAAAGGAAGGGTAGTGGATTGTGTTTCAAGATTTGGGTTTATTTCTCATCATCCTACTCTGATTTTGACTGGTAATAAATTAATTTCCCCAAGTTGAGTCTGTTTTGTCTGTGGCAGTAATTGGTGAGTGATCTCTCCCTGTCCTTATCTTGATTCATGAGCCTTTCATCATAATTTTTTCTCTCCTTCTGTCCAGTCGAGGAGGGTAGTGATAGAGAATTTTCATGGGCACCTGGTGTAGAGCCAAGGTTGACCCACCAGACTGTGTAATTTAGATTTTGAGATATTTTGAGAAATCTGGTTGCTCTGAAGTGAAAATATATACATGATCAGGAATTTATTAATTTTATCTTGACCCACACTTGGAAATATAAATATAATAACTTGTTTTAAAAGCTGCTATTTTATTTACACTTTTGTTGTTGTTGTTCACATAAAGAAAACATATCTTGAGGTTCTACAGATGACCAGGTAATCTGAGAATATGTTTCTCACAAGAGGAATATACTATCTAATAAAAAATACACCAATGGATAAGACTGTCAGCAGAAAGGATGCATTATTAAAGAAAATAGGAAGTTTCTGTGGCAAAAGAAGTTACCCTTGTATAAGAATCAGATAACTTAACCAGTTTCCAGGTGGAAAATCATTGGCATGGACCATAAGTAAAACTACAGATAGATCCACTCATACAGTAAGATGGTAACATTCATACATTAAGAGACAATTCAATTTGTAAGACTTCGGCAAATTCCACCTTTTCTTCACAATGAAATATGGAGAACTGATGACTCTGATGTGCTACTAGTTAGATACCTATTGGTTTATTATCATTAAAGTGAATTATGATGCAGTATCTGACAGAACAACCTGTTGATCATGTGTGGCTGGACCTTAGGGAAATAAGTCTATGAATCAACAATGGAAGAAACAATTCCCTAATTTTAACCTCATAAATACACAGAAGTTGTTTTAATATTTTCAGGTTTGGGCCATTCTGAAAAAATGACAGGAACACATTCAAACTCTGCATTGCTTTTGGTACGAGAAAACCTTAAAAATCCACCATAGCTTCACTTCAAAAAGGCAAATTGCATACAAAATCATGGAGTCTGTTGAAAGGAAATTAAAAGAAATAGTGAAAAGGGTAAGCTATTAGTAGAAATATAAGACACTAGATTTATTTCAAACCTCTCCTGTATTTGTGTTAACAATGCATATTATCTCAAATATAAAACTAAGAAGCCAAGAGAATAAAAAAGCATGACAGAAACAACAATTCTTTTTAAAAACCCAGCAGTTGCAAGCAGATCAGATGAGGAAAATAGAATCAACTATTATCTCTGTCTAAGTTCAGATGCCATTCACCAGAGATTGCTAAAGAAATTAGTGAAATTTCCAATCAGTTATTTTGCTGTATAGCCTCTTGATTACATTGCTCTCAGGTCACAGGGAAGAAGTGAAAAAATAATTTCTATTTTTTGAACAGGGCCCTGAATGGTATCCATCCAATAACAGGTGAATAAACATGGCACATGTACCAGTCAAACTAGGAAAAAATGTAATAAAGACTAAAGTTAGCAAATATGTGAGTAGATATTGGTGCAGAAAGGATGAGTGCCTTTTGTAGAAAAATATCTGCTGAAGTCCTCAACTTCATATTGTAAAATGGTATGTAAAATGACCAGGTTTCTATTGCTTATTTGTACAACAAAAAGACTTATGAAAAGGACCATTTATAGACACAAACATCAGAAAATTAATGACATTCAGAGGAAAGGTAATTTCATGGATTCATAATTGATTTAAAAGTAGAAGACAAAGATAGAAGTATGTGGTTAATTTTTACACAAAAGAGTTACTGTATTTGTAATTAGTTCTACAGAAATCAATGCTCAAACATCTATGGCTCAAGTTAGTAAAATCAAAAATTGACTATGAATAGCTGAAGAAGAATCTGACAACACTGAATAACCAGATAAGAAAATAACTTTAACAGAATTCGATAATATCAACAGTATCTTTCGCGCTGTTATAACTTCCTGTCTTTTCCTTCATTCATTGTTGTTGTTTAGGAGGTGTCTTTTCCTTTCAGAAAAAAGATGCTATTTTCAGGCTAAATGTTTTTAATTAAATTTCAAGGAACATGAATTAGTGCAAAAGGTTTTCCAACCACCTTGTTCTTTCTCGCTTATTCTCTATTTTGAGGTGGGTTTATTGTTTTGGGGTTTTTTTCCCTTTTTATCTCTAAGACACTATTTTAGTTTGTTATGATTTTTTAAATTTCTATTACACAGAGTCCTTGTAAAGCTCCCTTTGCTTCATTTCTATTTTATGGAAAAAAATTGTCTTTCTAGACTGAAGAGATGTTATTTAATTTGTGATTTGTTTCTTTCCAAGTGCGGAAGGACATGCTAGGAAACTGATTCAGTCAACATGGGAAAGCTGTGCTCCAGTGCCAGAAGCAAATGCAAGATACAACTCTAGAACTTATTGACTACTCATGGAGCTAAAGAGTTGGGGTCCTTGTCTGTACTTCCAAGTATTAAGTTGTTTTCACTGACAGCTTTACACTCTCTCTCTCTGAGTTCTTCATCTATTTCTGTGAAAGAGCAGAAAGATTGAAAGACCATGCCATCACCTTTGATCTGTTGGTCTGCTTGTCCATCACAGCTCCCAGAAGGAAGAAGATGTATTTTTGAATCTCTTTGGGTTGAGAAGGTGGCATAATCCTGCACTATCCCTTTTGAGTGCCTAAAGCATTCCCCGAAAACCTATGGATCTTTCTTGCAAAACATAGGTACATGCTTCCTATGTTAGGTAATACTCAAGGATGATATCTGGACAGAAGAGTGATGAGTTTCTAATTACCTTTATATCCCACTTTAGACATCTAGTGGATGTGACTCAGCTGAATCAAGAGTTGCCTTTCCTGTTTTCACCTAAAGAAGAAATTTCAAAGAGTATTAGATTGGTGTTTTCTCTCCTCTAGTATTTTATTATGTAAACAAAACCCTCTGCTCTGTTTTGATTTCCGTCTTCAGACAACAGAAGTTATTAGCCATTCTAGAGCCAGATGTTTATTGGGCGTAAATCAGCACAAGCTTTTAGAGAAACATGGTGATCTAAACAGCCTGAGGTTTTTGCCATCCTTGGGCTGTGTCTCAGAGTTATACTGGAAATAAGAAACGGAAAACAGCAGAGAATCAAAAACTTTAGTGCAAAAGAGAAAGACTGAAAAGTATTTGGCTGACTCACTAAGAAGGCATATCAATGCATTGATTCAGTCTTTGTAAATTCTGGAGATATAAACAATGGCTAAAAAGGGTTTGTTTTTCTTTAATTTACACAGTATATTTATTATCCTTAAGCCATTCATACAGAGATGCCTTACAGACCCATGTGGGGACTGAGAAGAAAAGATACCAATGTCATTTTCACAGTATTTTTTTAAATTAAGATTTTCCATATACAGCATGTAAAACATTAACACTTTTTCAGCAGACAAGACATGAACAGGGTCCTGAACCTGCTGTAACACTTGGAAGGCATTTTAGAAAAGCAGAAAATTTTAATTATTAAAAGGTTACATGGGTGGTTCTGCTCTGTTTGTCCATAACACTCTCAATATGGAGTAATTGTCTCTGCATTCTAACACCCAGCAGCAGCAGCAAACTGTGCTGCTACCACACTAAACCAGGGTGTTTTCCAGCAGTCAGCTAATTGGAAAATTGTAATAAAGTGTAAAGCATGTATTACAGCTCCATATGACTCCAGCTTAGGCCAGCACTTCCCTCGCTGCTTCCTGATTTGTTGTATTTCTTCTTCCATAGTTACTTGGATTCATAAACTGATATCACACATACCAGCATTTTACTCAGTTTAAACATCCTTTTATGTGAAATTAACACAGTATTTCACGGCAATCACCTTTCTTTCTATGTCCTTTATTATTAAAGTATTTTCCAGTGATTACAGAATGCCCAATCATAATGCTAAAGGGTTGAATCACATAGACTATAATTTATAGGAGCTACATTATCATGTGGAAAAAAATACTCAGTACTCCACGCTGTTACTGTTATTATGACTGCCCTCACAATAGCTGCTTAGTTGCAATTCTTTAACTCTGAAAGCTTAAAGTTAAGCATTATCATTCCAGCATTCTCTGATGAAGTAAATGAGTATCCAAATGAAGAATTCTCAAGTCACAGCTAAAGAAGTAGTTATCCTTTCAGGATAAAATACAGTAACTGCTTTATAGCACTCAGCAGGAATCTATGTAGGCAAAATGCAGAATAACGGAGCAAAATAATGAGCCAGAGATGAAATTTATCCAGAACTGAATTTAATACCTTCCCCTGACAGAGAGAGATGAGGCTGTACCTCACCACAAATTACATACCTTTTTTATGGTATGACTTTGCATTGACTCACGGGAAGGTGCTACTTACCATGTTACCAAACCTCCTTCCAGCTGCAACTAGTTGTTACTCAGATTTCTAAACCCAGAGTGCAGTACTGACCTGGCCATGGCCTTTCTCATTTATAAAAGCTGAAGAGACTACTGTACACGGCTGTACTGCAGTAGTAGCTTGTTGATTTTACTACTCAAGAACTGAATCAATTGTTTTCCATATCTTTGCATTTTCTTTGGAGTAATCCATCTTGCTTAGATTCAGTAAATATCCTGTTTCATCCAGCCCTTTCCACACTATTCCAGAGATCTGTACTTCTAAAATTCAGGTAAAACATTTTTCAACTGCTTACACGTTATCTCCAAGAACAGCTTCTTCACCTTTGTTCACATCCTTATCTAATTGAACTGACCTTGAGAGCTCAGGCAGGTCGATCTGCTTAATCAAGAATTGGCAAATATTATAAACAACATAGACCCCAAATGTTCTAAATCTATCCCATTGACATCTTATTCACCTTCCTGTACTGAAGAGCACTGGAGCTTGAAAATAGCCCTGAAGAAATTGCACAAGTGATAGGAAGCTGGTGTTACTACTATTCATTTTGGCATATTGTATAGAACAATAATATTGATTTGTGTGCCATGATTATGAAAAAGGGCTGCCTTTTACTGAGAATGTACTTGAAATTTTTGATAACAGAAGAAAAGACATTTCCTTACTCCTGCTGGGAATGCTCCACTGCAACTTTAAAGCAAACTTAATATCTTCATGTCATGAACATCTTGATATATTTTGCATTTCCAATTACGGGGAGGTTTCACAACAATTTGCTAAGGCAAGCATACCACCATTTTTGAAGAATTTAGCATGACAATTTGTAAGGCACATTGAAAGAGGATAAGACCAAATCTCATTCAAGTGGCCATTTCATTCAGTCGTCTTCCCTGGCCTAACATTCCTTCCCTGAATTATTCTGGATCTACTAAAGTCTAATTTATGTTTAGTGCAATAGTATATATAGTATCACTATGCTGAGAAATCTATACTACAGAGTAATAAAGAAATACAGAGTGTAATGTAACTCTTGCTTTTAATATAGAAACATGAGCACCATATGAGCAATGGTTTATGCTTTTCCATGTGCACACTTTTGTTGGGGGGCAGTCTGAAGAGTCCTAGTTTTCACTTAGTGCTAATTTAACAGAAGTGTAACATGTTTATACCAATTTTGAATTAAGTTCTCCATTTCCATTTTAAAGCAATTAGCATGCTTTTGTGCTATTCTATTAGTTGCAAAATCAATCAAAGAAGCTTTCCATTATTTTCCTTTTACTTGAGTCAGAGACATTCTCCACAAGGAAACAAAGACAGGTTCAGTCTCTTTTGTTTTGCCTTTATTTTATAGGCTGTTCTTTGTTCATGGGAAACTTCTTTTGGCTTTTTTTTTTATGGAAAATGGACATGGTTTTGCTCTGAGGAGCAATGAATTCTGCTTCCTTACAGAAAGCCAGTCAATAATTGCTTTCTACAAAAAGGAAGAATAATGCCTCCCATCACTCTTTACAGACAATATTAAAAATAATAGCTATGTTTTCCATTAGTTAGTTTTATTATGCTAAATTATCACATGTAGCCAGAAAATCTCATTTAATTTGCAGAAAGAATTGTTCAACATAGACATTTCACAGTATCCTTTAGCTGATGAATGTCAAAGCCAGTACCTGAGTGGCTATGTTGGACTGAAATACAAGCAGTCACCTAAAACCACAGCCTTAGATTCTGACCGATGTTCCATCAGCACCTTGGATTTAACCTTACCATGCTCCATTTTCCTAATAGTACATGAGCAAAAACAGGTTGGTTTTGGTCAACCCAAATTCTTACCTAAGAATCTACAGTCTGGAGTTTCCTCTGCTTATGGCCCTGTGTGGTTTTACCTGGTAGCTGCTGCTCTCAGAGGAAACCTAATCAGTAGAGTCCATTACATTTTGAGGGTGGCACTGCTGTTTTCTTCTTAAACTTGATGATTGGCATATACAGTAACAATTTATTGACTAGATGACACACTATAATGAAACTTAATCCCCACCCACTTTCCATTGCCGAGAGTTATCCAAATATGTCTCCCAGCTTGGAAGGACTCTGTTGCTTTACAGGAATATAACAGTGTCTGTTGTCTCAGTTTAAAAGACTGATGAGGTCTGAAAACAAAGACCTTGTCAGACTTCTCCTCCTGGACTTCTCCTAATCTTTGTACTAGAAAATCCCATGTATCCTGCCTACTGTTTCAAAAACAACAGATCTTGCAGATGGGCCTGAACAATTAACAGCACCAAGTGTTTGTAAGGAAGAGTGGAAAAGATCTTTTCTGACCAAGACCATAAGATCAACCTTCTCCAGAATTTTAAGGCACCCCCTCTCATCAAGCCTACCCCTATGTGCAGAGTTAACAGTGGGAAACTCTCTGAATATTGTGGATACTTTAAAACGCAGTTCTGAAATACCTAATTCTCCTCCCCTACCGGGATCCCAGGAACTTTAGAGTAATTTCTCGATTTTTACCATGGAGACTAAACCTCTAAAAGCTATAAACCATTCAGCATCGTGACCAATGCAATCGCCTGCGTCATTTAGTCCACGGGGTTTGCCAGTCCAAGGGACCGTGTATTCTTGAGCACCATCTAGCGGGATTTTCATGGTTTACAGATGCACAGATTTAAAACTCTAATGTCACAGCTCCTTGCTACATTAAAAAGGATTTAAAACATGAACCTGTACTTTGGCTAAACTTTTCATGGCTGTTAGAGAGCCTCGGGCTTGCTTTTTCTCCTGAGTGTGCAGGGGAGTAAAGAATTCTGAGCCATTATGATAGTTTGCTGGTCTGTTTCCAGAATACCTTTTTAACTAGGAGATTTTTGCCTGTTATTTTGTTTTTAGGAAGAATTCAAAACGGTTTACAGGTTTCTTAAAGCACAAAAAGAAAAATAAATAAATAAGAGACAGTATAATTGGGAAACTTTGTGCCTGGAAGTGGAATCTAAGAGAAGGAAAACCATTTCCCGAGAAATCATCACTTGAAATCCACAAACTGAGTTTACAATAGGAATAAAAAGCTTCTGAACACATACTAAACCCAGCATTTTAAACTGATATAAAACTTAATTTATACACATTTCTAGCTATGGTCCCCTTTCCAGGTACTTTTCCACAGAAAAACACCAGTTAATACCTTAACTAAAGTCTTGTTTACAGGAACAATGAAGTAGGATACAGCATCTGTTTACTTTATGGTTGTTCTTAGAGTGACGTTTGTCTACACATTTCTTTTCATTGTATTGGAGGCACGATTCCTTGCAATGGAGCAGCCTGGTTTTAGCATCTCAAAATGGCTTAGAATTGAGGGAAAAAAAATATTGTGTGGAAAATAGTTGTAATTGATACAACAAGTGAGAGAAATAAAATTCCTTTCTATAGTTTTTTTTATAGGCAAATTTTGAGCAGGAATATATTAGTGGTTTATATTTGAGGAAAGTTTAGCCTCTTCATAAATTCATAAGTAAGGTAAATATTGTCCCTCTATTTGCTCTTAAGTATTTGTGGTGTGCAAGACAACAAGTTTGGAGTACGTTCTAATATGAAATCACTTAAAATATCCTTTTTTTCTGAGAGAAATGGAGAAATAACACATTTCAAACTCAACTGCATAGTACATTTAGTGTTTGCTGTAGGATTTTCCTAAAATGATCTCTAAGAGAAACAGCAAATAAAACCTCGAAAACCTCTTTCTGCCTTTTTTTAGTCTTTCTTTTGGAAGAGAATAATATAACTAAGAGTTCATCACAATTTGTCATCATGGTTACATGCTTAGATGATGAATTATAACAAGATTAATATTTCAATTCTGGTACTCTTATAGTATATCCAGATACAGTAATTTACCTGCATTAATGAATGGAAGACCTTTCATGACCCTCAAGTATATATTTATTTCTTTGTTTTCCCAAGCAGAAAAAGGAAAACCATTATTTCTCTCTGAAATATCATATAAAACTCCCTTGTAGGGGAAACCATCTATACTGAAAGGAGACCCCATGCATTATATTTTGGATTAAAGGGCAAAAGTTAAAAAAATATATATATTTTATGATGCAAAGTTCTTCTTTATTGGAAAATTATTTCTGTAGAAGAACCTGAAAATATGAGGGGAAAACAAGAGAACAGAGATGTTCTCTAGCAATCAATAGGAAAATTATAAACAATGTGTCAAAGTTCATAATTTCCCTGCATCTTTTCTGGGGAAATAGCACAAGCTCTTTGAAGTTTTCCTGCCTCAAGACTACAGGTGTTTGGAGGGGCAGATGTAATGGCCATAAATGTCAGAATTTTGATTATTTTTGCACATATCTGCATGATGATTACATGTACACAGAAACATCTTGCCCAACTGATGTACTTTATCACTGATTATTTATTACCAAGCACAAAAGTATTTTTTGGTTTTACACCTTTAGTATTTGGAGGTGTTTTGTTGATAAAGCAAGGTAAACTTGAACTGTCAATGGGATTTTCCCGCCTTTGAACTTGTTAAAAATGGAGAGGACATGAGTTTTAGTTCAGCACTCTCATCCTTATTAAAAGTTGGTTGCATTTGACTAATTTTGGCTCTTTTGGGGGGTTATTCAATATCTGAGAATATACGTGTTCTGCTTAAGTGTTTCCAGTTTGCTGGAAAATTCAAAGCTTCACATTATCCATCATAGCCTTTTGTTTTGGCATATCCCAGTTTCAAGAGATCAGCTACAAAGCCCTTAAGGTGCCTGAGCAGTTAGCAGCACCTCCAGAGCTCACCATCCTGTGCAGTTAATCTTAGTGGTCTCCCTCTACTGCTTCCGTTTTATCATCGCAGGTCTTGTTAAGTTCTCTGCTACTCAACAGAGACAGTCAGCCTATGTGGAAGACAGAATGGTCTATTTTTTGTCATGAAATGAAAATTAAGGAGTGCCCCTTTAAACACTCAGGAACGCATATAAAATTAAACTAAAAAAATTTATGTTTAATCTATGAATCTTAGAGCCACAGGATATCATGGAAATCAAAAACATGCATAAGTCTAAAAAGTCATTTATAAAACTTCAGGAGGTTGTCAAGAATTGGTAGACATTGATGAAGAGACAGTGTGTTTGTTTATAATATCCTTGAAAAGATCACAGGTTTTAAGCAGGGGGACAAAAGTCTTTTTATTTGTCTGATATTGATTCAAACAAGAACTATTATTAGTGAAAGAAACATTTGTCCATTTGTCTGGCATATGATCCATATGGAAGCTTTGTTCTTCCCTATAAATGATTTTGATGTTTCAATACTATGATGTCAGAGAAACAGTGATCTGAGTAATTTCCATTGTATAGCAATGGCATCTGTCATTATTCACATCTGCTTTGGAAAGGAGATTATTTCAATTAGTCATTTTAGTCATTTTAATCATTTTAATCCACATAATAAATATTAAAAGTAATCATTAAAAAGCTTATTTAGTAGGGATTGATCCTTTATTAATATTCTCACTACTCAATCCATCCCCAATGCTAGATAAATTTATCATTTCTTCCTAGTTTTCATGTATCAGAATAATCTCCTTCAAGAGTTCCAGACTATACAGCTTCAGGGTAATTAGCTTAACTCAGATTCCTTTTTACTCTATTTCAACTTCTGCAAAGCAAAAGGACTGAAATTCAATATATTTCATTTGGAACAGTTGTTACTGAAAATTTTTTATGCCACTAATATTATAATTTCTTTGTGTGCCCAAATATGACATTATTTTGAAGCCTGGAGTACACTAATTAACTAACATGAAGAAATGGTGGCATCTTCAGTAAATACCTGTATGCAGACTTTTATGGAAAAGGTGCTGGATTCCTGATTATTTCCTGCAGAAAATATTAATTTTTATTGAAAGACTATATTAGTCCCATGATATTTGTTATAAGAGAATTTTGTTCCAAGGCTATGTCCTAACAGTGAAATTATTTTTAAATGAAAGATTGTGGGGGGGGTTTTTGACTTGTTTGTTTGTTTGTTTGTTTAGAATACAGGCTGGTTAAAATTGAACTCTCCCATGTTAAATAGCTGGTTCCAGCAACATCAAATGATCCCCACTACATAGCAGGTTTCAAGTGCTTCAAGCTCCCTGCCACAGAGGCAGAAGCCTAAACTCTGTGTTCTGTATCTTGAACCAGAACTCCCAGCAGTTCCAGTAGAGTAACCTGGAAGATTAAAAGTCCTTCATTTTCGTATTTTTTTTTTAATTAAAAAAAAAAAAAAAAAAAGAATAGCAGACTCAGGCAATCACAATTCCAGGAAACATAATTTCAGAGCAGAAATAAACTTGTTTCAATAACAGCTAAGCAATGCTTCTTAGCCTGTGTTGCTTGTAGGATTCTTTTTCACTTGGTTTTGATTTAGAATGAGTCCAGATTTTGACATCTCAATGTTTTTGAGAAATAAAATTCTCAAGTTCAGGCCAATTGTATTAGCAGTTCTAAATTTACTAACCTCAGCATGTTCAGCAACTGGAAGAGTAGAAGAGAGAAAAGTCGCTTCAGGAAAACCTAGGAAAAGCTGACATGCAATGCAGGAAAAAAATAGGCATGAAAAAGATTTTTTGCTTCAGTGTCTCTTTTCAGTAAAAAAAATCTCAGAAAGGGTCCAGAAAGTTAGAATAGTCTATACAATATGGACAACCCCTGTATGTAAGAGCATTAGTATTCTCTGATGAATACGTCACATTATGGACTCTGAATACATAATATTTGAGTCCTTCTGATCACTGATTCTCTTCTGAAGATGCAAAGTCTTGTAGCATTGATGAATGGTATCTCAAGGACTATCCATTTTGAGTACCAATATGGCACTAGAAATACTAATTTCTAATTCCTGCAACATAAGTATAGATACAGACCTACATGTTGACCCGTATTCAGTGACGTGAGTATTCCTTTCTTACCATAAGTAGTTCCACTGGCTTTAGTAAGACTCATGTCAGTGGCCTAATTCAACACATTAGAGCTTAGAAATCTAAAATATCTATAGACATGAAAAATTAACCAATAAAACACCTCTGTCTGCTGTGTCTTTTATAACATCTACAAATTCTGAGCTTATTAAACTTAAATGAGCTTAAAGCTTTTAGCTGCACTGTTCATTGTTTTTTCCCTGTGTTCCTTTGTGTCACAGCAGGAGTGTTGCATGCCTTTGCAATATTAATATTCGTAAACATCTGGCATCTCCTATATGACTTCACAGATTATCTGTAGAGGAAGCCAAATGAAAAAGAAGTGAAACTGTAGTTTAAAACAAGTTTCCACAAATAAATCTCAACTAGCAGCATTCTCTGAAATGTAACAATTTCAATAATGTGCCTTCTTTCTATTGGAAGTGTTTTAAAAAGGTGAATTAAATTAGTTGAACAGACAAACTCTAGCAGTGTGAAATGATCCAGCAGAGAATATACAACCCTGTATAATCTTTATTTTCACTCTCACAAGATTACCATGTTTATAAATTTTCAGCCAGACTTGAAGGAGAGATTTGCAAATTAAACTCACAGAGACACATATACACACATGCATTCAGCTCTGCCTTTGAGGGTTTACACAGAAAAATATGGATAGATGACATTGAACAGCACACTGTAACCATGTCACCTTGTAGTTATTGGAGGTAATAAACCCATAAAACCAAAATGGAGGTAGTTCTCATCGCTGACCGAAAGAAAAATAAAGAGTCTGTGAAGAGGGAGACAGGAGAAAGTCCTGTTTCAGAAACCATTTTGTATTTAATATTTAAATTATACATTTATTATAAGATTCAAAATGGACCTTTTTATTGCGCTGTGAATATTTGATTCCAGCATGGGAAACCTATGTGCACTAAAAGTAATTATAAATGCCCCAAGTAAATATTTATCTCCATCCTGTATTTTAATTAGTTTAGTGCTTTGTTTTTACTGCTTTTCATGAAAACTGTTCAGTGGCACATTGATTGAAAACATTATTCAGTTCCCAGAGTCCGTTGCTTTCAGGACGATTATATTTAGAAACCAACTTATGTCACCATATTGGATTATGACTTATTTAATTTCCTAAGAAAGCATGCAATTTTTAAAATATTATGGAAATTAAGGGCTTTGGTATTAACACATATAAACTTAGTCATTTTCACATTCACTGTAATCAAGGCAAAATTTGTAAGATAGAAGCATCTTGGCTTTTGCACACATAACAATAATTGTTCTTGATACTGTATTGTTTATGGGTTTGACTGCTAGTAATTTCTTTTGTCTTGTTCTATGTATTTTTATTTTTGCAAGCAGTCTTTGCACTTGACCTAGTCTTCTTCAGGTAAAAAAAGTAAACCTCAGCTGCATCTCTGCTGCCTCCATTCATCACCTCTTTATGTAGATGCAGACAGTTAGAAAATTCATCTTTCCTTTCACAGGTAATTTCCAAATCATAAAAGGTCTAGAAGAAGCCTGGTCTTAAATGATGGGATAGTGCAAAAGAGTACACCAGAAGTGAGCACAACCAGATAGATTCATCACAGCTGAGAAATCCTAGCCTGCCAGACGATTTCCCCTATAGTCAGGTTTTGAAGTGTTTAAAAAAACACCAACTAGTAGAACTTGCTTTTTCAAGGAGAGGAGAAAAGCAATATTACCTAATGAGTTCAGTAGAACTGCATTTTATCTCTGCCTCATATGTGCACAGGGAAAGTGAGGTGTAGGGATGATGCATTGAACAAATCATTTTAATTCCATATTTTTCATTAATATATTGAATTTTGAATTATTTAGCTCAAGTAGAGACATTATAAATTTATGAATTTTATCAATCAAGTAGAATTATGGCCATATCCAGTGCAGTTAACCACCAGTTTTGCAGTTAAAGCACAGACTCAATAGATCCAATTTCACACAGATGTGAGTGAGAAAAACAGCAATCCTTTCCAAATTACAGCATTTATTTTTCATAGATGAAATTGAATTTGATGAGGTTTTACAAGTAAATTGGTAGCTAATTTAACATTACAGTAATGATAAAATTTTTCTCCTTGCAGAAATTCAGTGGGGTTTTTTTGCTTGGTATTTTTCGTTTTTGAACCAGATAGCAACATTAAAGTGGTTTTGGAGAGAAGAATATATATAGACATACACAGTTTGATATGCATTTATCCCAAATATATGTATCAAACAAAGGAGAAGATAACCAGGAAGTCATTGTTTCTTCAAACACAGGAGATTTAGTCCAAAAGTAGCAGAATTAAAACAGAATGTGATACTTTCTTGTATGAGGTGCAACTATCACTTGGAGCTCATTGCTACGGGACATTTTACCTGCTCTAAGCAGTGAAGTTCCTCACAAAGCATGAAAACAAATTAATGGAAGAATTTTCCATAAAATATCCACCAAATAATATCAAACAGGTCTGTCAAGAACTATGCAAATATTATATCCCATATAAAGAGTCCCAGATTGCTAGAAGCTGGAGGTGAAGTTTCAGTCTGTTTTTGTCCTGCATTCACAAGCTCCATAGTGACTTGTGCTAGAGCTGGAGAACTGGAATAAGATGAACACTTTGGTGTAGCCCAAGTTAACCAGTACAGTTTTCTTAACACAGATTTAATTATTTAAATGTTGCTGAAATGGCAAGCTTCTTTTGAAGAGGGGATAAGGGAAAGATTTGATTAAATAATCAAATAAAAAATGTTGTACTACAACACTTGCTTTTGATATTCTTTATAATAAAAATTTGCTTTTAAATTAGGCTGGAGAGTAGCACTTTCATCAGGCAATTCCACGTTGAATGTTCTGTTACATGTGATTGCCATATTTCCTTATTTTAGTGAGGTTGAAATAGGTGCATTCTTCTGTGCGATGTTCCTTTCTCCAGATTCTTTTTCCTTTCATCACATTCAATAAAACTAAAGTACAGATTAACTTTCTCCAAAGTAATCATTGTCAGTTCCTCTCAATTGTTTTCAGCTGTAGAAAATACAGAAAAAAAAATAGTATTTTGTCCTTTTTACACCTTTTGAGGAAATGGGGAAACTGACTACCTTCTGAAAGAGATGGCTCTGTTCTACTGGTTTAATTCATAAATCCTTTCAGATGGAGGTCACCAGGAAAAATAAAAAAGACAAGAAGAAAGAAAAAAGTGGAAGGGAATTCAAAAAGTAAATTCTTTAAGGGGGAGAAACACTTAAAACTTTTTATAAATTCTAGGTTGTCAGAGTTAGAACAGTTACAACAGAGGGAGCAGAGTGGGGCTCTCCCGTGAGGCCTGCCTACATCCTGCCAACCTAACAGCTGTAAATGTGACAGTTGGCATCCTTTGCCACATTTCTGGGGATATTCTTGGGACTCTTTAATATCACACGGTTTTTAGTAGTGTGCATTATTTACCAGGTATACCTATGTTATTTAAAGACAAGTGGAAAAAAAAAACCCTACCTATTCAAAACAGTTTTATTTGAGCAAAGTAGCACATGCTGAAAACTGGCTATTGGCAACAGAGCATCTTGGGCCCAGGTATGTTTGGAGCACAAACCAAAGGGAGGAGAGGGTGTCAGGCATGCACAAGGCGTGAAGTGCAGCTGGAGCCACAAGCAAGAAGTTTCCTGGGGAAACAGCAAGGTTGCATTCAGCTTCCAATTCAGCTACCACCAGAGAAGTGCTGGCAATCAGAGCAGCACTGCCAGCAGCTTTTGCAGGCAGTGCTCACTTGACTATGTAGATGCACCTGGTGTCCCAGAGGCTTTGCTCAGGGCTGCGTTTTACTGATAGAGCTGGGAATACAAAGGTGGCACCACAAGTCTCTGCCCTGTCTGGAGTGACTCAAAGGTCAAAGACTTCAACCCACACCCATGTCAGGATTTGGCTGTTCAGCCTGAGGTCTCAGGGCTCTCCTCTACCCCGCACTGTGGTGGAGAGCAACAGCAGCATGACTTTCAGGGAGTCCAGACTGCATGGGTGGGTGGGATAAACAGGAGAGAACAAGCTCTTTATGGAAATCCCAAAGTGCAGAGCCCAGAAGATGTAGGGCACAGGAAGAGGAACAAGCATGTCTGCTGAAGCAGACATAGGGAATCTTGCAATGGTGGAAAATGGACTGGCTCATGACCTGTGAGAGAGGATTGTGATGCTTTCTTCTCCTATAAATATTCAGCTGAAAAACAGATGTAGGGCTACAAGTTTTGACAGGGGAAGCTTTTGGGTCGGCTGTGCCAGATCCACAGATCAGATCACGGCAACAAAGAGTGTTGGGTGATAGCAGTCAGAGACTTCTTAATACAGGGGAATCATGTGCCACCAAAACCTGCATATCTCGGAGGCTTGGTTCTTGTCAGGACCCAGATGTGAGACATGACAGAGTGCTTGTTTAGGCTCCAGTCTTCTTGGTTTTGAAACTAGGACAAGTCTCAACATGAGAGCATTTACATTTGTTCATGAAGTTTTCAGAAGAAAATAAATTCAGAAAGTTCTTCAGTAAGGCCAGTAAACTCTACACTAAGTAACATATTATGAAGAGGAGGACAATTCAACAACATCCTCTGACACCATTCTAGTGAAATTACCACCCTCTTCTTCCTGATAGTTGCCTGATGGACTCCATTTCAGCAGAAGGATACCACTGTAAAAATCTAATACCACAGAATTAACCTGAATGAATTAATGCACTTGAGTTTTGACTAATCAATATTTTTTGTTAGTTCAAATTAACACTAGTGAGGTACATTTTCACTTAAGGCACTCTGAATCACCTTTAATTCATCTAAAGAAAACTTGTTACACCAGTAACTTCGGAGAAAACATAAAATCTCCATTAAAAATCAAGCCAGACTTATCAAGAGCACCCAGTAGCATTGTGAATTGCTCCTCTAGTCAAAATATTTTAAGTTATGTTCAGAAATGGAATAAATAAAGTCACAGTTTAGCTTGAACAGAAATGTTAAAACTTTTAAAGTAGTATCTTTTACCATCTGATTACAAAGTAGAAACTTAACAGTAAGTATCAATGCTGATTTCAAGTACCTGCAATGAAAGCATTCATAGAGATTGTCAGGTAATTTGAAAATAAACACTCAAGGAACTTAAATAACTACATTTCCTATTAATGACTTCAATAAAAGTTTACAGTTCTGATTCATGAGCATTATTTCTAAATATACAGAAGATGTCTGAGGTAAAACAAACATACAGATTCATTTTCCTCTAAACAGAAAAAAAATGAAATTATTGTCTTCTTCCCAGAGTAATCCTTTTAGATGAGTCGACTGTATGAGGTGGTCTTTTCAACTCTGCAGGTGCAGATTTTCACTATACAAACCAGTAACAGAAATCATCAAAATAAGAGACATGGGGAAACGTGGTTGTGGAAAATTTGGAATATTGTCAAACTTAGGGTTTGCAGGTGGGTAGCTTCTCTGAAGATTTTAATACCCAAACACTCACTACTTATACTTGGAGACTTTTCCTTTATAGGTGCCATTGTTCTACAGGGAAGGGAGGCTAATCAGAAACAGACAGTGTTTTTTACATAAAATGGGTTGTGAATGTACTATCTAAATTTAAAATAACCTGATTTAGATCAACCTACTTAATGAAGAGTACTCAGAGGTCACTAAAACTTTGATTTTCCAGTTATCTTATTTTATAGGTAGTTCAGAAACCATCAAAACCATAACAAGTTAGATCAATCAGATGTTTTTTATTAGTCTACTGTGTACAATTAAATATTGGCAACAAAAGTATCCACTGAATCAAACATTGGAGAAATTTGCACTATACTGTGGCATAGCTTTAACCTTGACACTACTAGAAAGATCAGTTTGATAATTAATTAATATGTATTTTAATCTGAATACTATATCTGATTAAAATTCACTTTCTTTAAGAACTTCAAACTATATGATGTCGTTAATATATTTCTCTGTATGTCTTCAAATCTACAGCAGTATTTTTATTATGAGAGTTTTGAAAGGCTCTAATAAGCAGTTAAGTCACGATAAAAATTGTGGGATTTTTGGTATAATTAATTTTTTATTTTATTTTTGAAAAATAAATAACTATAGTTTTGAAGATATGTAAATAACATTAGATTCCCATGGTTGATGAATTGTTTTCATGCACTATTACAATGGTTTCATTTGTTCTCAGAAAGTCTGTAGGAGTAAAGTCTCCAAGTGACAGATATGTCAATTACTGAGATTGAAAACTACAGCATTTCAGAAACTCACAGTCAAAAAATTACTTAAGGTTTTCCATGGACGTGACACTTATTGCACACCATAAATGTCATTTTGATTGTTGTAGAAATCTTTGAGCATCAGGTAATGTGGAGCAGAATAGACAAAGAGGCACACATGTAAACACTGTGGATCTGAGACTTTTTGCTATGATAGAATCAAATTTGACAGCTTCCAAAATAATAGTCTTATCACCAAAATATAAGATTTGCTTTCAAAAAACATTTTTTAAATATGGCAGTTTTCCTGCATTCTAGTGGTTGAGTTTCCCATGCTTACATGTAAAACTCATCCAAAATAGTCAATGCCTCAAAACATACTATAAGAATCAGTGCCATTAGTTCTAACTACACTGTAAATGCTAGAAAATATTGATAATGTGTACATATATTTTTAAGTTGTATTCTGAGTTTGATGTCATATTTGTCTCTGGAAATAGAATATAAGCACCTGTGTGTATCTTATAGGAGGGAAAGGAAGGCCAGGTTGCCAATTCGTGTTGCACTCCAGTCCATTATTTGACTATTATAATAAGAATTATGTTGATAAATTGTAGCAGAGTAGTTGAGAGAAAAGACTCTCAGTCAGGCACAAGAAATGCAACACAAATTATGTGGCTGATTATGTTTACATTTATCACTAATACAGAATCTAAATATTGCCAGCGTAGTATATAATACAAACATGTCTAAAGGGTTATAAACAGGTTCAGCTGAAAACGTATAGGTTTACAGCCTTTGGCCTTGCAGGATGCACAATTACACAGCAAGAAAGCACCTATGTAGCTACTTTAGAATTTTATCTCCCTATGTGACCAGATCTCAGTGCTTTTTCTCACCTGTCTAAAAGTGAGTATTCCCCTGGCTGGACATACCCTGCTGGGAGAGGGGGTGGGGTGAGACACTCAGAAGCTGCCTGAAACCTCGAGGGACCAGTTGGCCCAGTATCCAGCAGCACTTTATACCCAGCTGAAGGCCAACAGGTAACAAAGTCAACCATCACAGCTCCCTCATCTCTGGAATGCATCAATTATGTGAGCATCCAGATGGCTCCTCCTGCAATCCCCACCTGGTGTTCTCACCCTAGGACAAATCACACTGCCCACCAGAGACAATCCCAAAGGAGGGGGGGACGTGTGCCAAGACCCATCTTTTGTCACCATCATACAGAAGCTTCAAGAGAGCAAAAATACTTTCCACTCTATATAAAGCAATGCAAGTGAGACTGGACCTATTGTCCTATGCAGATTAGTGCATGGGTTAGTGGCTGGAACGGTAATTTATACATTTTTGTTTACCAGGGATATTGTTTGTAAATTACAAACCCACATCATGCAAGATCAGACCTCTGACTGGTGACAGGTTATGAGTGAATTCTGCAACATATATTCTTCTGGAAGTAGTTTAACAAGGAATTCATATTACCAGCTGGGAAAGCAGGATAACATACTGTATAAGCCTATAGGACACAATTATCTTAGCTACAGATGCAAAAGCTGAAATCAGAGCTACCTTAAAGGTATTATCCTTAAAGTTTGGTTTACAACCTCAAGGTTACTACTTTACTCCGAATGAAATACTTCAAAAAGGTGAGCTTAGTAAAGCAGCTTAATGGATAAATAAAACTCCACTCGTCCGTGGTGCAAATAAGCTGCTAGTGTTACATAAGTAAGATGAACTCCCTCCTGCCATGCCCAATACCAGATGATAACTGTAAACAAAGCTGAGGAAGGGCTATTGGAAGAGCAACCCCAGGAAAACCTCAAAGACAAACTAGGAGTGAGTAGTAGTACCATGCAGACACCACTAGCAATGACATGAATAACGGATATGAAAAGCTACCGAAAGGTTTGTCATAAGCTGACACTAACAGCTAGAAAACTGCTGGAGACTTGAAAGTAGTCTTTCATACTACCAAAGACAAGTACTGAAAAAGAGAGTGGGAATTTTTAGAGCAGGATGTGAAACATACTAATTTGAAAATATTAAAAATCCAACTATCACAGTGTGCTGTCCTCCTGCATATGAAATTAAGTTTTTTTACAGTAACCACTACCTCTAGGAATGCACTATTTTGGGCACATCACTAAAATACTAGTATTGCACAAAAAGAGGCTTATTCCACTAGGATTTTCCACTGAATATATATCTTCAAGGAAATTCTAGAAGACTATGATCCCTGCATGAGTTATTTCCTATGGTAGCTTCAAACACTATAATGGCATAGGTCATCATGCAATCGCACTTCTAATAGTAAAGGGATTTATGACAGCATAAATATCCCAGGAGCAATCTGTGTTTATCAGAATCCTGTTTCAGTGAGGACCAAAGACTGAGGTAAGTTCAATTAAAGGCACTTAGTAGGAAAAGAAGCTGGTGGAAAAGTTAGATTAGCTGTGCTGGAGACTGCCTCCATGTTGTCTCAGAGCCTCTGAGAAGAACAATGGTTAAAAACTGTGAATCGCAAACTCACTTAAGAGGAACAGCCCTAAAGGCAAAGAGAAAAAGTAATATGTGGTCTTATACTATGCTAACATTCTCTCCAAGGATGAGGAGCATTTTGACAGACGTGATCAAGTGAGACACTGGATTGTGCTAAAACCAGGCAGTATTTCTGTGAGACAATCCTACATCAGATTTCCACCAAGGACTCAGGTAGCAGTGAGAGTCATGGTGAATTTTAAAGTCATGGTGAATTTTAATGTGCCAGAGAAGGGGCTGATTAAGTAATCACCTTGGGCATCTTCAATTACATTTGTAAAAAATGCCCAATGGAGAGTTGTGGCTGTGAGAGCTTTAATTTGTAGAGAGTTCAGAAAAGCTCCCCACTTTCACACAATAGATGTCAGACACAAATATTTCCATAGTTGGGATTTGATCCTAGGCTGTCATTTTATTAAAGTAGCACCTAAGGATCCAAGTAAAGCTGCTTTTTCTGATCCATTATGGATTGTCCCAAGGGTTTAGAATGCCCTTTCATTCATGAACATATCTGTGTCATCTGATAAGATAATAAAGTTATGTAACAAAGGAAATAATTTCCTTCTTGTTGAAGAGAGGGCAAAGAAAAAAGGAAAAATAGTTAAGTTATTCAGTGGGGCTTTTCTGTTTGTTTTTTTTTTTTTGCAGGGGTGTTTGGTTTTTTTTTTTTAGAGTTACAATTAAGCTTGCAGGAAGCCTTCATCACCTTTCCAGTAAACACGACAGGTGCAAGCAGCTGAAATTTCAAGTCTAAAAACTGATTATTACAAACTATTGGAAAATCCGTGTTAAGCTGGAGAAAATATTACTGTTTGTAGGCATGATGATTTGAGGTATCTCTAACAGTTTACTTTCTGGCTGATTTGTTAGACAACGAGAGTGTTTCTTGCTTTCACTTGTCTTCACAAATCTGTTCATCTAAGATAAAAGGTTAAATCAGATCTTGGCAAAATAGCTTAAGATAGTCTCTTTTTTAGAAAGATGGCTGGAACTTAAATAGGGGAAAGTCTACAGCAGTATTCCAAAGTGAGAAATTCTGAAAAGAGGTCTGAGCAGAGCCTAAAAGTAACAACTGGGATCCCCTGGGAAAAGTTTTAATAGATGTTGAGAGACATTAGTTGTTTAATATAAACAGCTAAGTTTTCAGTGAAATGAATTACGTATAGTTATAATACCGTGTTGTTAGGATGTTGTTTGCCTAACTTTACTGGCTCAGCATGAGTAACTGGATTAGATGAAGCCTTAGGCCAATAGCTCTGAACTTACATCTAGAGATGTTTTTGGCTGGCATGAAGTTAATTTTCTGAGTAATTTTCCTAGTAGCTGGTAAAATGCTGTGTTTTGTATTTAGTACAAGAACACTGATAACACACTGATGTTTTGATTGTTGCTAGGTAATGTTTATCCTAAATCTAGGGCTGCTTTAGTTTCCTGTGCTCTGCCAGAGAGCAGATGCATCAGAAACACAAACCAGGAGAGGCTACAGGAGACTACAGCAGCCAGCAGAAGCTGCAACTCCTCAAGATAACAACAATGAACAGCCTGCCTGCACAGACACAGGGAAAGAACCCAAAAAGGTGGAAGGAAACCCCAAACCAAAAATCACCATCATATCAAGAGGCATGTGCAAGGCAAATGAGGGTTGGTTGCATAAGTCATAAGGGTATAATTGCCCAGGAGCTTCTTTGTTCTGTGTTGCTTCCCTACGTGAAGCAATTATATACATTTTTATCTTTTTCCTCACTAATTACAAAGACTCCAAAGGTATTAAATGTTACCAATTCACCTTGTGACATTTCACAATTATTATGTGATTGATTTTTGAGTTCTGGTTTGTTTGGGTTTTTTTAATTGAAGTAATAAACTGACTTGCCTTAGTAATAAAAGGAAAAAGAGGACACATGGAAGCAGTTGATAACAAGGAACTCAGCATTCTGACTGTATGTTCAAGTGAGAATTATAGACTATATCTGTAATGTCCTTTGGAGAGTAAACTCAGATATTGATTCCCCACTGAATGATTTCCATTACAAGTGGAATTTCCCTAATAGTATAGTTCAAATCTTACTAAACTTACTCCAAAATTTACTTGATTAGGCATCGCAAGCACAGATGATAACTTTGATATAACCATTGCTAGCAAAGACATCTGAGATAGATCTTAAAATACTGAAAAATGTTAGAAACTTTTTGACTCAAGAAAGCATAAACTAAAAGCTGTCCAGAAGTACAGCAGAAAGAAACAGTCACCTACTGTGACCCATGCAGAATAAGAAAGGTAAAAATTGGTATCTGGTTGTTCAGTCCCTTAATGAGTTCTCTAAACAACGGATAACTATAAAGTAAAACAACTGTTGTTGAAGTTATTCAAGACAGATAAGACAAAGGTCAAATGTAAAAAACTGCAGAGGACCCTTCTGACCAGGTGCTAAATAGCTAAAGAAATTCAATGCAGATACATTTAAAATTATTATAAAACAACCTGAATTCTATACATAAAATAAAGAGATGCCATCACTTAGAAATCTGATTTCAGAGTACTAATTGACAAGACTATTAAAGCATCAGTTCCGTGCTCAACAGTGATCAGAAAATAAATTAGATATTAAGAAAAAGAATACAAAGGTTTGTAACAAAATGAAAGGTGGTCAGGTTACCAAACCATAACTCACTTCCATTTTAACCCTTATGTGTGAGTCTAGTCCCAAGCAGAGAGAGTCAGAATGGAAGTTTCTGTAAGAAAAACAGCTGCACAGACCAGGTCTCTTCAGATACAGCAAGAGATAACTGAGGGCTATATGACGAGGTAGGCAAAGTCATGAACAGCAACTAGCATCACTATCGCTTCCAGCAAGGGGGCTGGGGATTATCAAATTAATCAAAGGCATACCTTATCATACAGTAAGTAATAATAAGTTAAGCTAGTTCATCGACACTGAAGAAAACCACTTTTTCCAAACCTTATTAAAGGAAACTGTCAGCTTTTATTGTAGCAAACAATGCCATGAAAAACCTCTAAAGAGACACTAGTTTCATGCTTGAACTTTTCAAAGTCTGAAAGGCACGTAAGAGTGGCATTCAAGTTCACAGTTGAGGTTACACATACAAGTTTTCTTGAACAATAAATTTCATTTGCATAATAACTGGTAAGATTCATGACAGTAGAGATAACCTTGAAACTCTACAATGCCTTTGGAAGGTAGTTTATCTCACCAAGGCCTGAACACTTACTTAAAGATGGGAAGAACAAAGTATTCTTCAGAGTTAATTATGGAAGAGAGCTTAGATGACAAGCCTCAGTTCTGGTCTGCTTGTGGTAGGTAGGATAAATTCTGGCCTTAATCAAAAGCCTAAAGAAAATAAAGTATAAAGCAGAGCTGTACGGGAGAGGCTCATGATGTTATATTTTGAAAAATATCTATTTCCTTAATATATATTTCCTGTATGATAAATTACTGTACCTATATACATGGCAATCTTTACTTCATACAGCAACACAAAGTTCGCTGGACATTTGGGCTAAAAAAAGGTGCTTCCATCAATGTAAAATGTACTTTATAACAAAATATTGCAAATTCAGTCCACACCTATCATGACACTCCTAGACAGCAGTGGAAAAAAAGAAGCAGAGAGACAGTGATAAGTCACTGCTGTTGAGGTCCATATCCTTCTGCCAATAAGCTAACTTCCCAAAGGCATGAAGAACAATATTAAACAAGAAATAGAAAGAGGCCCTGGACTAATTGTATTTTTCTCTGTACAAGCATATGAGCAGATACGACAAGAATGTAAACAGAAGTTTATTTGATAGCTCATAGCATTTGAAGAACATTGAGTATTCTATTAAAATTGATCCCATTAGATTAAAAAACATAATTAACCATCTGCAATCTGGGTATTACAGGCAGAACCACATGAAGACCTGATGTTTGCTAAGACAGACAGGTACTATTGTTTACTTCTTAACTCTGTTTTAAGATCTATTAGCTAATAGGTGTTGTCATTAAAAAATACTAAACTTATTTCAAAAAAACCCAAAACACACACAGACAAAAAAACCCCACAGGAAAAAACCCTCCACAACTACAGAAAACAAGCTGCTTATCTATCCTTCAACCTTTGGCAATACATACATGTTGGCAATGGATTTATTGCATGATGAATATTCCATTTCAACCTTTTTTAAATAATAATGAAGAACTAGTAGTTCAGTCTCTATTAATGTTTAAATTATATTAAAGTCCACATGTGTGGGGTAAAAATTCTAAAATTCAGACCAAGTGACTAGGAGAATTCACATTCAGTAAGTGCAAGAAAAAGATTAAAAAAATTTTAGGAGTGTTGTGTCTGACACAGGTCTCTCTGACAGGTCTAGGCATATAGCATGTAAAATCTAAAAGCTGCTGGAGTATAGCTAAATGCTGTTATCCAAGCTGTCATAACTGTATTGCAGTTTAAAGATATTTCTTGACAAGAAAATTGAAAAAGCTGTCTGGCTAGTAAATCAAAACCTTCCTTCTCTTTCAGTGGCCAATGAACAGATGCAGTTTAGGTCACAGATGGTGTTTTTCACCTTTTGGTCTCCATGCACATTTTCAGCACAAGTACTTGCTTTCTTTATCACTAGGAGTGAAAAGTACCACTATCCACAAACCACTGTTATTTCAGAAGGCAAAAAGCTGCTGAGCAGATAAGGTTCAGAAGTGTAGAGCGTTTTTTAATTATCTCATAATTTAAGATTGTAGTGCATTTTACTGTGAAACATGTTATTATATGATTATACTCCCTTGGGGAAATTTAAGAGAAGCAGAAATACCATCAAAAACAAAATGTATATTGAGATAAACGCAAAAAAAAAAAAAAAAGGCACAATATGTAAGCATTTTTTGGTTTAAGAATCTAAGTTAAAGCTTCCAAGTGGGTTCAACATTTCACTTATAGCAGCCACTTATTTCTCTCATTTCCTTTACAACCCACAAAACTGTTTACCTTGTGTCCTGAGCTCCCTGCAAGGGGCCTCCCCTTAGCACAGGTGTCTGTCAGAAGTGTCAGCAACAGCTGTTCTGGCCAGCATCAGCCCCTGGAAAGGTGCCTTGATGGGCCTTTCCAGGGTCCCTTCAATCAGGGCAACAAAGAACCTGCATCAAACTCCAAAGGCTGTCTCTGATATCCTGAATGTGTGTTTTCAAAGATTCAAAATTCTGGACTTAGTTTCAAGAAGTGTTCATCACTGTGGCACTGGTGTCATAAAGGTGTGTCTCCAGAATGCTTAACTTAAAGGGATTTGCCACTTTTTCCTTTTTTTCACTTTTCCAAACCAATGCTCTCTCGTGAAGTTGAACAAATTCATCTTCATTCTTATTGCAAAGAATAACTTGTGGAGAACATACTATTTAAACCAAATGATGTTTTGGGAAAACTCTGTATAAGGTGTCCATGAGAAAATACATAAAGAAACCCTGAGAAAATCAGAAGTTGATAGCTATACATGAGACCCGTGGGATTCTGTAACAGTCTGTGGAAGCAAATGTTTAATATTTCCAAAAGTGATCTCAGAGTCAGGGGAGCTCAACAAGTTTACGAAAAGATTCTTCATTAACAGCTGACTGAGTTCAGTGACTTGACAAGTATTTTCTGAACCTGTACTTCTTTAAGAGAGAAAAGATTGTTAGACAAGATGCCAATTTAAATTTAAACTAATCTAGAACAAGTTTCGTTAACTAAGCATCTCATTCTATGCAAGGAATTCATTAAAACTATTTTCATTAAAAGTAATTTCAGTAAGGCAACAGATCTTGTGAAGCGAGAGGAAGATAAAGATCACTGATGAGCTATCAGGTGCAGCTTACTCCCAATTCAAAATTATAAAGGGATGAAATAAGAGGAGAAAACCTAAGTATTCATTTTAGAGGACTGAAAGATATATACTTTGAAAACACTATTGGTTCTAAATCTTCTTTCTGTTGTAGCTTATGCACATTCATTTTTTTACTAAACTTGTAAATTTTAGTCTGTATTAGTATTCTGTGAATTTCCATGAAAAATGGGAGTGTTCTTCTGAACACAGAGAAAAATTCTTCTTTGAATGTTTTCTTTATCACAGTTCGAATAGCCAATACCTGGACTGTAAGTAATTTAAGTACAAAAAGTGAATACCCTGTGACAGAAGTGGGAGACTTTTTGATTATTCTGGAAGATGAAAGGATGAACTGTGTCAAGAATTCTTTTCTTAGTTTTACCACCAACATCCTGTATGGATTCTTTACCAAGTGCTCCAGAATTTTGTAGTCAAATCTTTAATTATTACAGACTGGATCCCTAGAAACATTTAATTACTGAACTCATGTATGCAGACAAATTACTTCATTCTAATCTTTGCAGAATTAGAAACAAGTCATTTACTTCCAGATCTTCAAAGAACTTTTGACACCTAATTTCCATTAAAATCAATTAACAGCGAGACTCAAATAAGTAGTTGCTTACTGGTCACTTTGAGATAAATCCTCAATCATATACTCAGATATTTTAAAAACCTAATAAATTAAGGCATTAGAATAGGTAAAAAAAAAAATCTAAAACCAGTTAATTTTCCAGTGCCCTAGAGAATGGAAAAGAAAATTCTATATGCAGTACTATGATAAACAGGGATTATTTCAGGGTCAAAACATAAATAAAATGGTTTGGGGGTTCCATTAATTATTTTTCATTGGTCTTTTCTGAATGACATGTTCATTGGGCTTAGAAACAAATGTTTCAGTAAATCTGAAGGTTCATATTCAAAATACTATACAGTTATACATTTCCATCCTATGTAATCAAGCGGTCTCTAAGCAACTGCTTGAAAAGAAAATGGGGGTGTATGAAGGGGCTAAAATTAACATGAAAATATATACCTAAAGAATGCTCAATTTATGGCATCCATAAATAGGTCAAATTAGGAGAAGTGCTTGTCCATTAATAAAGTTCCTGTTAATAAAATGTCCTACAAAAATAATTTATTCCCAAAAGCTGTGATAGCATTTCTGAAGAATTCAAAGGATCTGAACTGAAGAACATAGTCACAACAAAGTCACAAAAGGAATCCCTCAAAGAAAACAAAATCAACAAAAGAGATAAAGTCTAGATGTCTTAGCTTTCATGGAAGCTGGGGAATTTGCAGAGGGCTTTCTCTGACTACATTCAACAGGCATGCAGTGTCTATTTCACTCAATCAAATGCTCAGAAATCCATTCAAGGAGCAAGTAAAGCACACAGACTACAAAAAGGACTGTAGGTATAAGGAAGAGCTTTCTTTTGGAGAGAGCATAGCAAGAAGGGTGTAACTAGCACCCTTTTTTACAAAATCATGTGGGAAGCTTATAACAAGTGCAGAATCAGGATGATAAGAAGGGCATTTGATTCATGCAGCTGACTTGGAAACACAGGGCAAAGAAACTCCCAAAATCAGCTACGTCACACCTTTCTCAGCTGTGGTCACAGAACTTCTCTGTGCCCTTTAATTTAGATAAAAAACCCACAAATTTTAAAAGAGACTGAAGAAGCCTTCACAATGAAGAAATCATTTTGTTTAATGATTGACCCTTTTCAGACAACCATTTGAGATGCAAACAGTTGTAAAGGTGCAAAAGGAGCATTTGATAGAGGTTTCAAAGTTCTTAAGTTTTCTGAAGCTAAGGATTGTGTCAGAGGCTAGAGACATACACACACACGCACACACTTTCTTCAGTTCTGAACTTGCCCAATGAGAAATTCAGCCAAAGAATTCAGTTTTATAAGGGGCACAGTGCAGAAAGAATATTGATCTTAAAATGCCTTAGACAAGAGTCATCATAAGGAAAATATATCTAACACAGAGTTTTTACACTGCCAGTAATAAATAATTTTTTCTCTGGCAATGTAGATATACCTGAGCTGTCAGGCCCCTAGAAAAGTACCACTTCAGTCACTGTCAAGCTCCGTTATTTCAAATGATTGCTGAGTTTAGTTGGTTGAAGTTTCAGTTAAGTTAATTTCCTCTACAGGAAAGTACAGGAGGCTCTTGTTAGTAATGATCTAGTTACTCCCCGAAAAAAAAAAGTACATTATTTACCAATGATAGTCATAAATAAGCAAAACATACACTTTATTTTGAGAGCAGGAGAAACATCTCTTTGTCTCTAGTTTGAATCTTGCAATTTCTCTGAGTATGTATGATTTTTTAATAGGCAAAATGCAATCTTTTTTCTGCTAATGTATCAACCACCTAATGAAACATTTAAATATATTACTTACAGATGGTTACAGTGGGGTTTCCTTTCCACTGTAACACATTCCAATGCAGTACTTTATTTTTCTAATATACTCTAGAAATTCACAAAATTGTGAATCATTTAAGCATGGGTTATATTATGAAGTGTCTTAGTTGCTTCATCAGGAATAAACTAGCAGAGGTTCCCATGGAGTATGGTTTTTCTGTGGGAGACTTCAGTAAGGGTTAAGAATTAACTATACACAGGACACTTTGTAGAATCCTGCATAAGAAAATACACCCAAAAAATTCAGCTAGAAATCATATCCTAGCTCCTTAATTTCCAGAGTTCCTTTCTGCTATTCAATCTTCAATCACAGATGACCAAACAGATTTTACAGGCTTCTCTTGAACCATGCTATTTCTCCCATAGTTTGAATTTCTCAAGCATTGGAAATCCTCATATGTTTTACAAGGCTAACTGTTTAAAGTAAAAGGGGAACTGTTTCTAAATCTGTTCGTTTCAATACATGGCATTCTTAGAGTATTTTAGCTGACTTAAGAATCTTTCACCCTGCTTTAAGCAGGTGTAGCAGGATACCATAAATCATACAACCGCATAAAACTCTAGCGTTTGCTGTAAGTTAGAACTATGATTTTCTTCATACTTCTTAGCAGGAAGAATTTTTACAATTGATTTCATGATAATTGAGTTTAAAAAGCAAATGCAATTTAATGGAATTTAAAATGCTGCACTTACTGGAATACTTTATTCGTCACAAGGTCTAGGGGTTTAGAATTGACTAATAGACAGTGATGATGATAAATCAATGTAGCAGAGTTAATTTCTTAGAGTTGAATTGGATTTAGTCACTCAATCCTCAGAATAATGGAATTGCATGGCCAAATTCCCCTGCTTCTCAGTGAATTTAGGGATAAGGGACCTCGGCTAATTTTTTTTTCTTGAGAGAGAGAGACTTTCTAATGGTATTGAAAAAATAAACCTGTGTAAGTCATAGCAGTTTAATTCATCGTTTTCCTTCTCCCTTGAAATTTCAATTAAAATCACAGTTTATGTTTCATGCACAGAATTTCCTTTATTGGACAATCTAAAAGTATATGTGACTAGTTAGTGTTTGAACTTCAGCATACATCTAGAGAGAAGCTATAAACAATAAAGTAACTACTTCCCTAAAAAAAATTCCCACGAATTCCCAAGGCAAAAGTAGTTCAAACACTTCAATAACCAAGAAAAACATTTTTTTGCCACTAGTAATAATATTTTCATTTTGGTCTTGTGTGTAGTTTGCATTAGTGAATCAAAAAATGTTATTATGTATCTTGCCTCACTAACGGTAGACACCAAATTAAAATTGAGCCTTAACATTTCATTATGATGTTTCTTAAATTCCCTGTGTGTAGAAATAGATATGCCTATCTGTTTTACATTCGAAGTTCACATTTTTCTGTCTAATTAGAACAATGAATCCTAGCAATCAGTTGCACTGTCAGAGCTACTTGTGTTATGCTTTGACTATTTCTATTTACGCTGGTTAAAGACTTTCCTAACAGAACTCTGGCCAAGACAAAATATCACTTCCTCCACACCCCTTCAGCACTAACCCCAATCTACACAAGCTTTGGCTAGCCAGAACAGCAGATGAGCATGTGGAAAGCTTGGCCAAGTATGATTCAGTGGTACTCTTTTGGGGGGTTACTTATTTAAAAAGTGAAACATAAGTGTGTATAATATACCCCTTCCACGGACAGCTACAAGAGCCATGGTAGATCACATTACCAGAGCCATGGTAGAGGAGATGTGAACATCAGCTTCATCTGAAGAAGAAATCCACATGGGTATTTTGATCATTTAAGGTCTCTACTCAAACCTTCACTGTGTGAAATGCATTTTATGCAGCCACTCATACCCAGTGGGAATAATTTCTGTGTTACAAGAACTGTATTGTCTCAGGTCTTCAAGTCACACATATATTAAATTACATGGGAGATTTGTATTATACTTTTGTTTAGAAGACACAAACTTAACTATAATGGATTTGTTAGTGATGGTATTGTTATGCCCTTTTGTAAGCATGCCTACAAACTTCATATTAAAACTTTTTAGGATTGCACTTTTTAATGTACTTTATAAATTAATAGAGCCAGAAACATTTCTACATTATAATGGGAAATGTATCTGTGCCATAATCCTAAAACTGAATTTCACTGGTCAGTTTTTCCTTCTCTTATCCTAATTTAAAGTACTGTAATAAAAAAATGTAAATAATCAAGCACATATACCAAACACCTTTTAACCTCAAATATTACCAGGCAAAATTCTATGTCATTTGTATTTCTATTTCTTCATCCCTAGGCTTTATACTGGAAATTGCATTCCTTCACATTTGACAGGCAGATTATAAAGATGATTGTCTTTCTACAGGACTTTTTAGATTTAGTTATGGTTTAATTACCTTTATTCCTCCTCTTCTCTTTGGGTTCACAGCCTAGAACAACAGCCTTGGTAATCAAAGCGTTAGAATAAGCAATCCGCTTCCATGATGAGAAATTCTTATAACTGCACCAGATTTAGCATACTCCTAAGCACTAGTTTGCAAGAAAATGCTACAACAGATGCAAGAAATTAATATGCCTTCATATCCCATTAAGAAACATAAAGCTCAGATTTCATATTTCACCCATTTGTGTTCAGGAAATGAGAACCATCAGTGCATCACGCCCATGTGTAATTGTGCACAGCATCCATTGTAATTCCCCCACAGACAAATCTTAATAAAATACACACCATCATTCAAGAGTTGCCGTGTCACCTGTCCATGATGTTTCTAGAGTTCAGCTAGCCTTGCCACATTGCATTCCTGCTGCCAAGAATATTTAATTCCAGCTCACTAGTTATTTTAGAGGGGGGGGAAATAATAGTTTACAAATAATCCCTTACTAAAAACACTGAATGTGGTTGAAGTTCTTTTCTTCTAGGTGGTGTAGAAAAAATTTCTTTTAAAAATAGAGTAGATTACACATAATAGGCTTTTTTCTGCCTTTTTGTGTCCATCAGCCAAAGAGGGATTGCAGCTTGTTGAAGTAGGCTGGTTAATGTTCTCCTATCTTTAAAAGAAGCATAACAGTATGATTGTACATTTGGAAAAAAACCACAGGCATCTCTGCTATCATTTTCAAAGTGGAAGCTCTGTACTGCTAGATTCCATCATTACTACAGCTACTAACACTGAAAATTTGTTTAAGTTGCGTATGTGGATGAATTCATCCAACATCAAGTTTCAATAATTCATGATGCAGTACCTGCTGCTAATACAGAACCACTTCAACTGCTTAAAAAAGCCTTTCAGATTCTAGGAAAAATGTGAAGCATTTTGAAAATTTTATTCCTTGGCAAGAATAAATTTTCACCTCAGTCAAGACTGACAGCTGTAATTCTCTTTCCTCAAAGGCAGAAGCAGTGGCACAGGCTCCCTGAAGCAAGGATGAAGAGAAATGGACATTAGCACATTTTGTAAGAAACTTTGCATGGGAAACTATGATTTTGCCTTTTTGTCTGTACTGGTTCCAGCCAGGACAGGGTTAATCTTTTGCAGTAGCTGGGATCAGGACCCTAATGTTTTTCAATACCACCTCTGCCATTGCCAGGGGTGGCAGAAAAGGAATCTCTCCTTTCTAAGAGTGTTCCTTCTGGTCAAAAATTGGGGCAGAGTGGGGGGAGCCATCCAATATTGCTTTTTGCCCTCAGATCCTAGAATGTGATGAACATTTTTGCATGTGAATCACTCTCTCTTGTACACTTTTATTAATATTGCTGTTGTTACTCTTTGTTTTCTTATCTCATTGCTGTTTCTGGTAAATTGTTCTTATCTCGTGCTGTTCGTGGTTTTTTCCTCCAGTTGTCTCCTCCATCCCACCACAGCAGGAAGAGAAGCGGAAGGGGGAGAGGGAGAACAATATGCAGTGTGGGAGAGAGTTTGTGGTAGCACTGAACTGGGGAATACCATTAAACCACAGCTGTGGGAGAGGATCAGCTCCTGGAGGGGTTGGTTGGTTGGTTGGTGCTCTCAGCAGCAAAGGTGGTAACTAGCAGTAGTCTAGAGGACCTGAAATCAGCTGTGTCAAAGTTTGTCAGGTCTGACACTTCTCTTATCAAGCGTGAAGCATACAAGCACAGATGAGTTTATTCATACTGATGAACTCATAAAGGTACAAGCTGTACGCATCAGCAATAATAAATGGGCCAGTATAATAAAATTCTTAGTACTGCCAGGGCAACATAATGATGATGCAATATGCAAATACATTATAATTATACTAAATTATCCTGCCTTACATTTTTGTTGCTCTTCACAGAAAACATTAAAGAGAAAGAAAATGTACAAGGGTATATATTTTTCATTGAATAACTTTAAAATTTCTTTTCTTCAGTGCATAATCATGCCATATATAGCAAGACCACACATCCTGGAATACTAATACGACCTTCACATATTCACTTGGTTTTACTGCTTTTCTATACTTAAACTCGTTTTTAGTTGTGATAAGACACATACATTCTTCCATTCATCCTTCTGTACTGTAGTTTCACAGTAGAACTTATAGTTACTGGTATATTCAACATAAAAAAACTAGGAATATCTGATATTTGACTTCTTTTGCTTGATCTCAAATTTGTTAAATTTTTATTTATTCTATTGAATCTACTACTGTTCAACCTTGTCGTTTTTCTTCAAAAAAACTCTAAACCTTGCCACTTTTTCTTAAAGAAATAGGCAAGATGAACTGTTCGTTTATTTTTCTACCTCTACAGAAAAGTCCAGATTCTGCAGTATAGATACACAAAGACAATCAGTACAATTCACAACTGAAATCCTGTTAAACAGCAATTATTTCAGTGAAAATGTATTATCAAAACCAATTTTGTCAGCTGCCACTAAATATGCACTCTTTGTTAAATAATATTTTTGAGAACAGTAGCTTACAAACTCAGATGAAGATTGAGGTGATTTCTAAACACAGCTTTTCCAGAAAGAAAGACTGCCTACAGCCAGAGAAAAAAAACATCATTTGAACAATGCTCAGTGAGAGCAACTGCATTATATTGAAGACAAACCTTATTAAATGCCCCAGTTCAGCCGCTACCCCTGCCACTGCTAAGCTCTGTGCCTCAGTTTTTCATCTCAGTGTTCATTTAAGGATTAGAAACAGTTTTCAGAGGACTTTTTTTATTTCTTCATATTCAAAAATATTCAATTTATTTTGGTTTCCTACATGCCTATGTGGGTTCTTCATGGATCATAGTTTCATTATACACTACATAGACATTGAAGATCAAAAAAATGATTTGGAACATCCTGGGGGCAGAGTTATAATACAAATAATGTACCTGACAACGTTCCAAGTTTTTTCCACCTTTTTCTAACAATGAACACTGGAACTGTTTATAATTATCACACGGTCATTCAGCAACACATTTTCTTAATAAGAGATAAGAAAATGGATCTACCTTTTTTGCTCGTCTTTTCTCGCCTTTTTTTTATTTTAATGGTTTAGGTCTTAAATTGACAGGTACTAGTAAACAACACAACTTGAAGCTGGTAGTTTGTTGTTCACCATTTCAGGTGACTTTTCTGAAGTTTCGAGCCCTGGGATTTTTTTTACCATTTCATCTGTCAACACAGCAATCCAGATAAATTACTCAAATACCAAATACACAAACAAATTTAGTTATAAGCTGCCCACTTTCAGAACTGGAGCTTTTAGTAACCATATCTCACATGAAATATTAAACAGTCAAGAATATTGTAAGTTATTTTCCCTTTCATTCAGAAGTATATTTTAAGTTCTCTTTCAAATACGAGGGCCAAAAAAATTGTCACTACTGGTTTGTGTTTGGCTTTTTCCTTTAGACATGTGAGGCTTTTGCTAGTCATGGAAACTATGCCATAATAATTTATAGGAAATGGAATTTAATGTTATGTAGTTCAAGAATTTCAGTCCAGTAATGTTATTTCATAGTTTTAAAACTCTACACACCTCAACACTAAAAAGGTCAACAACTTTGCTATGCGGATTACAACTATGGGTACACTGTCAGAAAATGCTTATTTTACTCTTTTTTCAAAAAAGTATTTCAAGATCATAATGTCTGTCTTTCCATCTTCAGCTCAGAACTTCATCTTACTCAATTTTTTATCCCATCTCACTAATTCAACGGCAGAATATATTCTCAAAAACAATTATGTTCCCACAAGTTTTTATGAAAATTCTATGAATAGGAAAGAAGATGATCAGATTAATGCTTTTACATGGAAAAAGACTGACAGAACTCTGATATTACACACAACTGTTTGGCATCAGCTGCCTGGTCAAGTAGTGTGAACCCAGTTGCTGGTCATTTAACATGTACATAGATCAGTATTAACTCTCTTATTATATCTCCTGTCCACAAATATGAACATTATAGCAACAAGGATTGAAAGTACTCAAATCTGTAAAAAGAGGCCATCATCAGTTGTACGGTTCTTCAAACAAACTTATTCAGTGCTTACTCCTATACTTCAAAAAAAAACCCCAACCTAATATTTAACTTTCTCTGTCAGAACTGTAGATTTAATATAATATAAAAAAAGGTCATTTGCTGGTACCTTGATATTTTTATGCTGCAGCCAACTGAGAGTTTGCTGATAAAGCTGAAAGTGTCAGTTACTCTGTAATGACATAAAGTAATAAATGCAGCACATTATATTGGATGTAGAAGGTGATTGATAATTACTTGCCATCATGTTGTGTAAGTTTCCAAATCAGTGATTTTGAAAAGATACATAAGTGATCCAGAATTCATATTCAGCTACCATTAAATCCCTGTAGCTCTCAAAGTTCGAAGACCCCCAGATTTTCAATAATATTCTTATATATTTTGTTTGGAAGTTATTTTGTAGTAGCTAGGGGAATTATATAAGTTCCAGTCTCTGAAAATACTATGATACACCTGCTTCCTGAGCGCCTTTGAATTTCCTATTTCATCAAACTGGTTGCTGCAACTGTCACTCAATAATAAACTCTCTCCATTATTTGATATTGATAAAAGTAATTGATTCCACTGAGGAACTGTATTGGTTTGGCACAGCATGGGTTTGGGTAGCAGGGGGGCCTAAAAATTGGTTCCTGCGAGGAAGCTGCTGGAAGCTTCCCACCATGTCCAGCAGAGCCAGTGGCTGATGGCTCTGAAGATGGACATGCTGCTGGCCAGAACTGGGCCAATGAGAGAGGCTGGTAACACCTCTGTGATGACATATTTAAGAAGAAAATCAAAACAAAGTCACAGGTTTTCTCTGCTTCTAGTCAGAGAAGAGGAGAAGGTGAGAACATGTAAGAGAAACCATACAGTGACACCAAGGTCAGTGGAGAAGAAGGAGGAGGAGGTGCTCCAGGCCCCAGAGCCGAGGTTCCCCTGCAGGCCGTGGTGCAGACCATGGTGAAGCAGCTGTGCCCCTGCAGCCCGTGGGGATCCACGGGGAATGCAGAGATCCACCCACAGCCCGTNCTGTCTCCCATGGGAGGGACCCCACGGCCTCACAGGGAAGGACTCTTCTCCCGAAGCAGCAGAAGGAAATCTTGGCGATGGACTGACCAAACCCCATGCCCTGCCTCCCTGTGCTGTCGGTGGGAAGGAGGGAGGGCCTGGAACAGGGGGGAAGGTGTTTTAAGGGCTTATTTTATTTCTCATTATCCTCCTCTGACTCTGTTAGTAATAAATTTCACTTAATAATCAAGGTTGAGCCTGTTTCACCCTTGAAATATTTCTCCCGCTCTCCTCATCTCACCCATGAAGCCTCTGTTAACCCTTTTTCCTCTTTTCCCTCCTTTTGCCCAGCTGTGGTAGGGGAGGGTGAGCGAGTGACTCTAATGGGTGCCTGGCGTTGGGCCAGTGTCAAACCATGACAGTCCTATTGATGTGCAAAGAAAGGTCTGATTTTAGACATTATCCTACTAAAATAATCCTCAGAAAAAAAAATTATAGAAGTAGGAAAACAACTACACGAGCATCACTGCAGATAAGGGTTCTACCAATACGCCTGTCAACATCAATATTAGCCTCTTTGCTACACAAGTAGTTTTCCTGTAGCGATAAAGTTGGTGTTTGTAGCTGGGGAGTATCATGTACCTGGGGAGTACTTGCCTTCTAACCTGTGCAGTGTCAGAAAAAAAAGCCAAAATGATGGAAAACTCTAATTCTTCATAATGCCTCCCTGCATTAATTGCATTTAATAGAGACAATGAAAATTCAGTTCAACTGAATAGGAAAAGATAGTGCATTTTAACTTTCCCCTGATACCCAATCAAAATAAAAGATTCTTTATATGATCAGTGAGTCAAGTGTGGTCTTAATTATTTCCAAAGCATCACTGAGGTTGGAAGTGACCTCTGGAGATCATCTAGTCTTATTTCCCTGCTCAAAACAGGATCAATTACAGCTGGCTGCTCAGGAACACCATCAGTCAGTTTTCAAATATTTCTAGAAATGTTGACAGAGTCCACCTCCTCTCTCATCAACCTGTTCCAGTCTTTGATTGCCTTCAGAATTAAAAAGTTGTTTCTTATATAAAAACAGAATTTTCTGTATTTCAATTTGTGCCTATTGCTGAACATAGCACTTCATGTGTAATCCCACCAACCCTAAGGGGAAGAATTACCTCCCCTGACCTGTTGGTACAAACTGATGAATATTTAAAATTCAAAGCATGGAAAAGGACACACCAGCAAAAGAAGAGACCTGAGGCCACAAGATCAGTGCGCTTCTCTTTTATCTTCATTGCAGCAGCAATGCCACATTGCGTTACTGTGCTTAGGAACCTGTATTCAGCAGTGTTATCTTGACAAGAGTAGAGTAAGATACGAACAGAGATGGAGACACAGTTATAGGGGGTCATTATCAGCCATTACAGGCGCTGAAATGCTTGTCTCAACGCCATGATCACTTAGAGAAGATATTTTTCAACTGTTTCCACAACATGGAGTTCTACCACCACAAAGAGCAAGTAAATAAAGAAAAATAAACAAAATTATGCAATCTTCATTCCTATAACAGAGACAACTCTTTCTGTTCATAAAATTAGGAAGCATAGATAGTTCTGGTATGTGCCAAAATTATTTCTTTTTGCTTTTCATTCTGAAAGCTTTCTTATTTATAAACACTGGAAAACAATTATATATAGCCGTTTTCGTTCTATGTCACATGTACTTAGAGGAAACCATCAAAAGGTGCAGTGTATAAGGTATACACAGAGCGCACAGGCTGGTGGTTCATATCTAAGTTGGTTAATTCCCGTGAAACACACATGACAACATTTATGATTTCTAACTTACACATGTGAATTAAGCATTAACATTGCAGACACACAGCTTTAAATACCAGGCAATACTACAGCTGATGTGCAAGAGACCACAGGTGGTTGGATGATTGAATGACCAAAGCCAAGTCCTCCATTTTTTGCTACTTTTTGCCACTCCCGTACATCAACATATCTAGAAATGGAAGAATATAAATGATAAGACTAGATGAAAATTTCAAAGTTTGGTCTAGCACTTTATCCTCTGCTAGTAGAAGTCATGTAAGAACACTGTTCAGGAAGGATCAGTGTATTCTGCCTCACATGACCATGCAAGTACCTAGACAGTTATAGGAAAACATTTAATGGTGCTTCATTTTAGTCTTTAACATTAATACTGAAAACCATGAACACCAAAGACTACAGAAAAAGTATGTTTAAAGAACTAAAATGGAAACTATCATTAATAAGAAAACTCTGTTCTACACTAACATTTTTCTAAAAGTTGCAAAGTAAATGGCTATGAAAGTCATTTCAAAACAAGCCCTTCTCTGTCAAAACAAGCCTGAAACAACCTGTGACAGATGCTTTGCCAGACTCAAAAATCACATTTGAACTTTAGATGGAGAATTCTGTTTCAAGTCTGAAATCCCTCATATACTTGAGTGAGCTCTAAGTCAGTGAAATGAAATCTTTTACTTCTATATGTATCAGCCAGGGTCATCTCTTATCTCTACCAACCACAACTCACTCTTTGAAATTCATCAAGCTTTAATTAACTGGCATTCCATTAAATGCCTAGGATTTTCAAAGTATTCCCCAATCAGACCACATTAGGCTAACCTGGTGTGGTCAAATGTGCTCTTCCATAATATATTTCCACATACTGCACCACTCCCCTTCATATCGGTTAAGAGTGATAAGCATAAAAATAGCCAAACACAAACCCAAGCTCCTGCTGCCATTTAATTAAGCATCTCAACTAAGAGTGAAATATGTATGACATTTTCACCCTTGCTATCAAACTTTCCTTACTTTCTCCTTCATAAAAACAGCATTAGTAAAATATTTTTTTAATTACCAATAAGAGACAGAACTGTAGTGTTTTGTAATTCAATTTTATATGCTACTAGCTTCAGCCAGCTGACTGCTATTTTGTGAGTGGGCAGCTGACAGTTCCCTAGCAACAGATTAATTGATTGCAGCTTTAAATCCACCTCCTTCAACTCATTTCTCCTGTTCCTTACTTATGAGTTGATACATGCACATCTGCCAGGTAAAAGCACAGAGAAATCTACAGAACAAAGGGAGAAGGATCTGATAGCAATTTATTCCAGAAGTGTTTTGAATTTCAGAAACAAATATGCAGCACAGTTGGGATTAAAAATTAATTAAAAAAATTATTTCAGCATGCTTTCAGTCATGTTCTTTTCATGCTATTCTTTAATACAGGGATCAAAAAAATCTTTTCATTCACCATCGTAGTAAAGAACATGGATTAATTCCAAATATATATTTAAAATTTTACCTACCTGCTAGTGTCAAAAACCATAAGGGAAAAAAGAAACTTTTCTTCACTCATATAACAATAATGTCTGTCCTAATAACCTATTACTAAGAAAGCATAGGGAATTTTTGCTCCATTTATTTTAGAACTAGCTATCTTTATATGTATTATCACAGGGAAATATTTTCAGTACCAAAATAAGAAATAGGTGTGAAAAAAGGTCTCAGATATGTTTCCAGGCCCTAAATCCAGTGATGTAGGCTCAAAACCCCTGCTGAACTCAAATTCATAAACTCTCCAGATGCTGCAATTTCTGACTTAAACTCTTGAAATGTCTGGCAGAAACAAGCATCAGGTTGATATTCTCAGTAAATTTTAAGATCTTAGGGTCCTATTAAAGAAGGAGAGTGAGTGTAAATTGAGAGCAAGAAGGAATGAGTCCAGGACTTCTAGGGAAGAAAAGAGCTCTAAGGAAAGCTTTGTGGATTGCTTCTTTTATGCTGGAAATGCTGACTCTCTTCAATTTCTCTGGGAAATTGTGATTTCTTCTATTAAGAGAAACTGGAGTGAATTGTCATGTTACTAATTTCCAATAGGCAAGATCAATACATGGCCTTCTCTCAACACACTGTATTTTAATCGGAATGCAGGGCTCTCTACTCCCCCTTTCTAATAGCAGAGATGCCTTCTTTTCCCCTGTTGTTATTGGAAACATGAAAACCCACCTCTTCCACAAGAACGCCAGAGCCATCAAGGTGTCCTGGTTTGAGTAGAATTACAGTCTTTATCTTTCCATTTGAAGTTGTTCAAAGTTTTTTAGTTGGCAGCAAAGCTCAGCAATTGCCCAAGCCAGCAAGAAGAGGTATGACTTTCTGCTTAAAGAGTTCTGTAGAGCTGATCAGAAACAGGAGAGGTGAATTCTCTTTTCTTCCAGTTACTTCAATATTTAATTGAAAATTTTCTCATGTAAAGTGTATAGTATAGGCCTGGGAACATGGAAATCAGCTCTCTGCGCTTATATCCATAGCTACCGGACTCCAAGTCAGGCACTGCATACTAAATGTGTGCTTCCCTGATTGTCCACATCACCAGAGACTATATTTCTTTCTGAAGCACTGTATCTGTAGAAAACTTAAAATTCTTGACTCTGCAAGGAAGAATCAATTTTGAAATTTTGACTTAGAGGAATCTAACATTTGAGTGCCTATTAGATCTGTTCTTAAAATATTAAATTCTGAGACAGACGGAGCTGGAAGAAATTTGCAGCTTTGTAAATTCAATTTGTAAAATACACAGCAATAACTTTAACTAACTGCAGAACTGCTCATCCAAGACATTATTCTGAAAATTTACCCATCACACATGAAAAATATTTAACTTCAGACATTTTTCTACATGTAAAAAAGATGAACTTGACAGTTCAGAAATGCTAAGCATCTGAAGATAATTCAGTAATGTTTCCATTCTACAGTCAAGCACCTATGTATAAACTTCTGTCACCTACTTGCAACATCCTACCCCAGTCTTTCCTTATTGTTATTTACTAAATTGTTCATATTTTTTTTAATTTTTTCAATGTTATTCACTGGATGTGACATAAAAGTGACTTGGATTCTCTTCTTTTTTTAAGTAAGGATATTTCCAGTGGGAAGCTGCTAGCATGATCTTGGAAGTAAACCCTGGCAACACGAATCATAATATTTTCAAACATTTATTTTAGCATGTTGGCAGAGAAGAGACTCCTACAATCACATTGTAGCAAATAAATACATACCGTGGATTAAACATGTATGAAAATAGTAAATAAATGGTCAAAAATGTATTTGATGTACACTGCAAGTGTCTAATTTAAACATAAATTTAGACGTTATACAAGTAATTAGAAAGGAACCTATATATGTTGACTACCTTAATTTTAAAATATAGAAGACACTTATTAAGAACAAAGAATTGCCAGACTCTACTTTCTATTTCACCCAGCAACATAGAACATTTGTCTCTCAAATGGTCCTTATCATAAAAGAAATTAATTTGGTTCTAAGATCAGTGTTGCACACAAATCAACTCATTTTTATCGCTCTCCATTATGTAAGTTGAAAATGAAGAAAAAACATATTGAAGATCTAGAAAGGCTTCCTGCCAGCTAGAGGTAGGATTTCTAGAATATTATGTCTTCTGCATCTTTTTCTCCAAAATTTGAGTCTTAGTTGAAATATTTATATACCATATTTTTACAATTGGGAGATAATGGTGTATTTTCCGAAAAGTTTCCTCGGCCTTGCATGGAAATTTTGAGCAGAATTTTTATTGACAATATTTCATATATGGGCAAAGGAGCTTCATGAATTTCTGTGTGCTTGCACTATGTGTGGTAATTACCTTTTTCCAAAAATTACCTCTCAAGTGCCAAGAATATTAACTTCTACCACTTTACAATTGTCATATTTTTCACATTCAGCAAAGAGGAATTTGCACCTTTGCTCCACCACCACCCACCCCTGCTCCCTTAAAAGAATCCTTCCTCCTAGGTAAGCACCCCAATCACAGCGCTGTTATGCTAGTCAGGAACCATTACATATTCTGCCTCCTTAGCCCAATAAATGTTGTAACTATTTTATGCAAAGCAGACCACCAGCTGAAGAAGTTAAGCATGACACACACAGAGATAGCCTCACTGGACAAAGTTTTAGAGAATTACTCTGTACATTTTCTAGCAGAAATTGTTAATTGTTACTGATTTGAAATGCTTGCAAGCCAGCCATGTAACTATTTCAATAATTTTAAACCAAGATGCTCTGGGAACTTTCACTCATGAAATTATATTTGCCTGATTATTGTCATCTTCTGTTTCCATTTTTGTCAGAACTTTAAGCCAAATAGTCCATCTGGCATTTTCTCTCACTTGTCATTTTTTAAGTTATAAAAATACAGTGTATTTTAAAATTCTAGATCATCAGTTTTATTTTCTCACATAAGTACTGAACATAAGAACTCAAATACTTTTACAGAATATTTTATGAAGAAAAACCTCTTCAACTACATCTGAGATCTGCATCTGGACTCTGTTTCAGTATCTTACTGACTGCCTGCTGACAATAATGGTCAGGGAGGAGCAGTGCACTGGGCTTGAACATAAATGGATGTTTCACAAAATCATCTCTTGAAATATCCAAATAGTACAGAGGATTTAGCTACGTATCTTCCACTGGAATCAGCATGTGTATTGTGTTGTAAGAGATAAAGATATTTAGAAACAGATAACATGCTTTAATTTTTCTTTGTATGGTCTTCAGTATGCATTCTGCCTGCTTCAAAAAAAAATAATAATTGCAGAATGTATTCAACAGACTGGTGAGCACCTCCACGAGCACAATCAACACGAGCTGAGAGGGACTCACTTAACTTCATGAATACACTTACATTACATCTTGTGAAATTACTGAGCAGCTGTTAGACAGAAAAGAAAACATGATCAGTATTCTTTCATAGGGACTTACTGAGGACCAATCATCAAATACACATGGTAAATAGAAATGGAGTCTTGAATAGGTGATAAGCAATCAACCACAAAGAAAAGTGAGACATTATGACCTTACATTCAGCATGAGTAGTAAATTAACACGCCTATGCATTGTACTAGAAAATTAAGAGGACAATAAGGACAAAGTAAATGTAAAACCAGCCATAGGCTACACAAATCTGAAACACCTAATCTAGTCTAATTATAGTCTCTTTTAAATTCCACATCCCAAACCTTGGCCACCTAATCTTTTCATCAGCAACCAGCAGCTCATAGTTAAGTTTACAAACTCAACCTATATGATTAAGAAAGGCATATGACATGATCTAGTCATGAAGCAGAGTTACCTGAAGATACACAAGTGATTTAGAAAATGGGCTTAATTAACTTGTCATTGTCCATTATGCAGAATTGTAACCCTTCTATTACATATAATGCCAAATCCCAAACACCTCTTCTGCCCTGCCTATTCCTCCTGAAGAGCCTGTAACCATCTGGCAGGGCACTCCAGTCACAGCACTCATCTCACCAGGTTTCACTTATGACAATGATGTCAAATCTCTGGGAGTGGCCCAAAGCTTCCAGCTCCTCTTGTTTGTTCCTCATGCTGTGGGCATTAGTGTAGAAACATTTCAGGTGTGGTATTTTGTAGCCAACACCCAGTGAAGCAGATTGAGGGATCCCATTAGTGCTCATTTCCTCCAGTTTTGGCACACCATCCCATCCTTCATCACTGGAGAGCCTGGTTTTGTCCCTTCCCCCCTTCCGCTCATCAGCAATATAATATAAAATTACAAGTAGTTACCCAGAATTTATGCATTATGCATTCCCAGTCATGGATAATTGCAGATTTCCACAAAGAAATTTAATATAAAGGGAGAAAAAACTAGTGGGCATTTCTCTAGATTTCTTTATGTTCTGAACTGGTCCATAGATGCACTGACTGACCAGAGCTGCAGATTATGCAGCTGTAAAGGGTGTCTGAGAGGCTTAGGATGTTTCACACGCACGGCCCTTATGCTACATCACAAATTCTTAGAAATTTGTCAGTGGAGCTAGTGAGACCACTAACTCCTCGGACAAAGAGAAGAATCAGCAAGAAATCACCTAATCTGCAGTTTATTAGGAAAGTTTTATAAGTCTATTTAGACAGACATATTAAACCAAGGTAAAAAGTGAGTAGGAGGTCAAAAAAGGTAATGGAAAGGAAATTCCTCCAGAATGATGAGAGCTTGTCAAAGTCTTTAGTCAGATATCAGCACAGTCTAATGAAGAAAACTGCATTTACTTTAATGGACCTGTACCAGCTCATACAAGTGAACTGGTGTCATGCTATTATTTTTCACTTGTAATAACGTGCACCTACATCTCTTTTGTTCATTCATACAGTTATTTTTTTTCATGTTTTCTTAACAGACTTGATGCTTTTGCTCAGGATACAGGTTCCTTATTTAACGTTTTCTAAAAGGCAACATTTGTTTGCAATTGCACAGAGAGCAAAGAAAAGAAAAACCACAGAATCACAGAATATTCTGAGTTGGAAGGGACCCACAAGGATCATCAAGCCATCCATGAACAAATTACAAAAAATTTGCTGATGTCAAGTGTAGGAGTATTACTGGTACTTGCTTCCATTCTCAAGTCATGCTGTAATAATACGATTTAATACCTTTAATAGTAGTATCATTTTAGAGATGATGGTCAACAGACAGAAATTAGACAAAGTTTACAGAGGCAGGAATTTTCTTCTACTGGGTTGACTATGTCAGCTGGAGAAATAAAATCAAATCAGCTCTTGAGCATGCCAGCTGTTTTCCCAGTCTTCTTAAAACATACCACATTTCAAGTATACTGCTTCAGAGTCTCATTCACTGTTGAAGTAAGCAAGCAGCCTCTTTCTTCCAGGGTCTAGAAACTAGTCCTTGTATCTCACATACATCTCAAAGTGAGAAATGAATATCAAAATTTCTATTTTCCTTTAGTGAACCACCACAGAAAAGTACAAAATTGGAGAGGAAAAGAACTTCAATGATAATTTCCTCTACTTTAATTTTGCTCACTCACAACTTGTTGTGCTTCACTGCTTCAATAAAGAGATGTACCAGTACATGCACATGCACATGCATGTGTGCACACCTACAGACATTTTCACCATTTATTGTGGGAATGTACATTGCTCTCAGGCTAAATGATAAGCGGGATGTCCCTTGCCTTCACAATATAAGGGATATAATGAAAGAGCTTTTAGGATAATGAACTGTCCTGTACCAGAAAATATGGTTCATTCTTTTAGATGCATTACCTTCCATGCCAGTACCTAATGAACAAAATTGTTTGAGTGGATGGAAGTCAATTTGTAAGGATAAGAGGTCTTTTTATGTGTATACCTGGGAAAGATATACTCTATTATGGTTTTTTAATCACTCTATGATCATATGACTATAATCCATCCTTGGAATAGTATTCTAGGGATGCATTATAGTTTAAATGTTTCATCCAAAATGTGTGAATGGCTTTTTTTTTTCCCCCAGTATTAAATTCCTCTTTGATTGGAAATAAATAGACAGCGTAGAACTCTCAATAACTGATTTGATTTCTAAGCTTTTTATCATGTAAGCTGTAATACATTATTCATTGTGACAGAAAGCATGCCATATATTTCCTGAGAATCTGCTGGAAAATGCCAATGCACCATTATTTCAGCCACATTCTCTTTGAAAATCAAACACTGCACCTGATAGTTTATAACTTTCTTCAGAGTTAGAAAAATGTCACAGTTATATCAAGAGCTGCCTAAAATTTGTGAACTTGAAGTTATAGTAACCAAAAACTATAGATTTTTATTTTAAAGAGTAATAATTTTTATGAAATTATTTTGTTCAGAGAGAAAACTTAATGTTATAAATTAAAATTTAAAAGGTTCTTTCCAATATTTACATAATGAACAACTTTGATATTTTTCACACATGCTCAATAAAGTCTGCATGCAGTGTTCAATTCCAAATCAAATATGCAATACATTAGAAAGATCCAGTCTGCTGTTGTGAATGTAGTCCTTGGTTTGACCTGGAGTTCCCTCTAAAGCATCAGCATCCCTATCAATAATACAAATTTCTCCTTTGTTCGTATAAAAGCATACCACTGGAAGTTTCTTTCTGAGATTTTTGGAAGGCTATATCCATCTGAACTGCCATCTCCCCCGTCGGAACAGGAGCAGTTTGTTCTGTGTATGGCGTCTTTTCCCAGACTGCATGTTACTGAAATATTCTCATTTAGTGTAAGAATAAAAGCCCAATTCAATGAGCTTCAGCAATTAAGTCTTTGCTGTCATATTTGAGATAGAAATTCCAGCAGAAACATTATTTGGAATATAAACAGCAATAAAATAAACATATGAAACAAAGAGAATAAATATTCTTCAAATTAGTTTCAAAACTAAATTATAGCCTTTAATTTATCATTTTCTTCGCTCATAATGTTTCCCTCAAGTGTACTTGCTTGGCAAACTGTCAGATAATTTACATGTGTCCAATGTATCCGGGAAGCAGTATTTCAGTAATGTTTTCATCTGGAGGACCAGACAGTTATTGCTATGAACCAATATTTTCCAGTTGGCTATTAAAAGCTAAAACTAGTTCTACGTGCACATCTCACTTCGCAGTTTTACCCCAAGAAAACAAGGTGATATAGAAGTATAAAACTGTGACATCCAAAGTGTGCAAATCAATCAAACAAGTTCAAAGTATCTTCAGAAAGTAAAAAAAGAAAACCAACAATGAAAGATTAGCAAATGATTATGTTTGTTATTTTACTCCTATTAACAAAACTTCAGTTAAGAAAGGAATTTGAGTTTGGATTGCAGGGTATTTTTTCCACCTCCCTTTCCTAAGGGAAAATATCCATTTTTTGAAAAAAGAATTCACACTTGATAATTTTCTATTAAAAACTACATGTAAAACAAAAATATGTTCTTTTACAATTTCCAACTAAAACTCAGAACAATTCAAGAAAACGAGAAAATTTCTGATAAATATTTCTGTGATAAAATTTAATCACAAACCTATTACTCTAGCAACAAGTTTTCCCAATGGATATAAGTTATAATTTAGCTTATTTTATTTCTTTGAAAGATTTTTTGAGTTCAAAAAGGGCAATAACAAAAATGCTATCTGTTTATAAATCCTGCAAAAAAAACTTACAGTACTTGGCACTACAAACTCTGAATATAAAGACACTGAAATGAACAGTTTGATTGAAGTCTCTCATTTTTCAAAGTGCAACCGTTGGAAAACAGTAGTAGTCTTCTAACCACTAGCATGAAAATTTCATGTTATCTATTAATTTTATAGAATTCTGAAGATGCATAATCCTTCCTATTGGTACTTTTTAAAGTAATTGTGTCAAGTTTCTATCTCGCTTTCCACTGGATTGACAGTTTTAAGATGTGGATTACTCAATGCTTGTTTCAAGTAGCTCTTCTCTTGGTTACCTTAAAGCTTGAGTCCCTTCTCTTCCATCATTATTTGAAACACTTTCTCATCCCCCCAGCACATTCTCTGAATATATGTTATATATAATATGTCAACTCAGGGCAGTGACAGACGTTTCCACAGATATCTAATGAGAGCTACAAGGCTTGTCTACGTATGAAAGTGAAAAGATTAAACTGCTTTGAAGTAAGGCAACCTGTTCTTCGTGGGTGCCTCGAGACTTCAGTGCAATTTAATTTTTATGTATTGACTTCACACCTTGACAGTCTGCATGCAGACCTGATCTCGAGCAGAAATAACCACAAAATGTTAAACTATTATTCTGAGAACAGTGGCACTTTACAAAGCCCTTTTCCCAAGGGATTTGTGTCTCAGTGGTGCTCCTGCATGGATTTTTTGATACCAGATAACAGATTAATTCACTCATTGCATTCATATACTCTTAAGAACATTACTAAGCACCCTTTTTATTCAGACACTTATTCTCCCAAAACATAAAGAAAATCACTATCTTTTCAGATACTTGATGTATTTGTCTGAAACTGTGCAAAAGGCTAAAATTAAAGGTAAGATGTAGACACAAGCCTACACGTATATATAGAAACACAACCTGCTAGATTACTCTCTTAGCAAAGCAGACAGATAATGAAAGGAACATCTCAGAACTGCATAATAGAGTAACACAAGACTCCTTTCTTTTGGCCCCTGGACTTATTGTACAACCAGACTTTAAATTAATTTACATCTCTGTAATATTGACAAAATACTTCCTTCATCCAAATCTTGGTATGTCCCAAATATTTCAGAGCATGGATTATTTTTCACAGCAAAAATCATAGTTTGGATCCCCACAATTTCAACAACAGCAATGTAAATATTTAATATGTATAAGAAAACTTTGCATACTATAATCCCCTAAAATAAGAAGCCTAAAATTTCTACAATAGGAGTATTTAACTAAAAAAAATAAAACCAAAAAACAAGCAAACAAACAAAAAACCTCAACAAGCAAACAAGTAAAAATAACACATGGTGTAGGAATAACACATGCACAGAACTGGATCTGGAACAATTATTTATATTTAGAGCTTCATAAATCATTGACATGTGAAAAAGCATTTGATTATTTTACCTCCCCAGCCCCCAAATGGGAAGAAATAATAGAGATTACATGGATTTTAGCTGTAATTAGCTATGCATCTGTTTCTATGCAGAGTAAAAGTCTATCACTTCTGGAAACGATCAGAAACAGGATGCAGCAGAACAACATTACCTATTTTTGTGATGCATAGATTGGGTTTTTAGGCTGCCAAGAATGGTTTCACTACAGGAAGTCTTCTGTCAGACCATATCCAGGCAAGATCTAAGAACAGAACTTAATCAGTAGGAAGAGGAAAAATTGTTAGAAATGTGGGCTTTAAGGACGGCTTAAAAATGAAAAGGTGAGTTTATTATTGCGTTCCAAATCCTCATTGCTTTCATCTATGGGGACAGTAGTCATTATGAACATTGGAAGCTCTAACTCCTGTGGACTAAACAAGGTGGTAACCAACTATATTAACTGTGAGTCTTACTTTTTCTAGAATGGTTGGAATTAGATCAACCGGGGGGAGGAAGGGGTGATAATGTTCTTGCAGAACTTATTTATACTTACAGGAGGAGGGCAGTATCCTAGAGAGCAAGCACTTCTCAGTGATGCAGAGTGTGTTTTATGTGATGATTCACAAATGTGGGCTAGGTTTGAGCCAGGTTAAAAATTTTTGATTCAGCAGCAATTGAAGATCTGAAAATAAAACTCTGCTAGAAGCAAAATTTCTATTGATTGTTTGTTTCCAGGCTGGGTAATATAGCATTTTGAAAGCACTGAAGTGTTTCCTTTTTTCCACAAGTTCTAAAGAGAGGGCAAAAATGTATTGTATATCCTGACAGCAGTAAAGGCTGTATCTAAATGGCAAGATATTTTCACTCTGCCCTGCTCCTTGTATTGCTACCTCCCCCAGCTTAAAATCAGAGGTTTATTGGTATAAAGTATCACAATTTAGACATAGTCTCATTTGATCCCACTTCTCAGCAAATTCTTTCAAAGCAACTTCATAATAACACTAATGAAAGTCTTTTAAATATAGTCAAAACAGGTGGGTTTGCTGGAATATGAGCATTTGAAATTATCTGAAACAGTGTATATTAATTGTTTTGTTTTCCAGACAGCAAAAATTTAGATGTGCTCAAAAAGCTACTGTCGGAAAGCCACTAAGCTGTATATTGTCCCTATGGTTAAGTAAAAATAATTTTGAGAAAAACAGCCTGGATTTTCTTTATACCCTTTCTATTGATATATTACTCTAGTTTAAAAAAATATGGTTAATAGTGGAAATTAAATGTTCCGTTACTTACACAGTGATAGAGCCTACTTTTGTTGCCCTCTGTGGGCTTTGAACATTAATGTAATGACCACAATTAATTTGTGCCCAGAAGGCAAATATTTTTTTCAGTGCTGTGCTGCAAGTACAACTTTTAGAGTCTCTGTGGGTACAGCTTGCATATTTGATAAAGTTAGCTATAGAGGGCATGCTCTTAGCTCTATGATTTCTCCTGTGTCAACTGTTATTGGCATAATATCTATCAAAAAATTTTTCAATTCCTGAAGAATTAAATAACAACAGTATGGGAGACTACCTTGAACTCCTTGCCCTCTTCTCACAGTTTCTCGTGATACTCCATGTCAATCAAGTTCAGAGCTGGGTCAGTGGTGCCATATATTACCAACTCTAAAAAAGAAGTTCAAGGCAAACTGCTGTTTTGCTTCTCTCAGCGGGCAGCGACACTTTTAATAGGCGTGTACATCTGCTGCACAGAGAATGAAAATATCCTTGGCTAGTTGCTTTCATGCCCATCTGTTGGGATGGCGCGCTGCCTGCTAACAGGTCGGTCACATCACTGCCACGTGGCACAAATGCCAAGAGAGGGACAACTTATTCGGCCAGCCTGCTTGTCAGTAAAAGTGAACAGAGCTTCTACAGGACATCATTACAAATGTTGGTAGCACCACTTTGGAAACAACTATTCGACTTGATGTCTGCTTAATATATTTTCATATTGTAGAACCCAACCCTCAGATATTTCCATAGGTGTCTTTTACATATGTAGCAGTCAGTCCTTTGGTGAAGGCTGGCCCAGTTGAGGTATACTATGAAACATTTGCACTCTCCTTTTAGCACAAAATACTTGTAAATACAGTAAATACTTTTTAGGGTAATTCCATACCATCAACCTGTACCTAGTGGTGTAGATATTAAGCTGAATCTTCCAACCTGAAGCTCATTTACTGCCTTCTGACTCTGAAGAGTTCTCTATCTTGACATTTACCAAATTACAGTTTTCCTTTCTGAATAGCAGAACTAGCTATTTTGTTATATTTCTCAAAATAGCAACATTCCTCTTTGATCTCTTATTATTGAGAAATGCTGACTTTTTTCTGAGCATAAACACAGATGATCTTATTTTGTTGACTTCATTTGAATCAATAGTGAGATGAATAAAAAGACCCTTTACTAACAAATTTGCAGATTCTGTTATGGCATCACTTTCAAATAAAGTAGAAGCAACATCAGATTTCCCATTTTCAGGAAATTATTTACGGAATAGAATTTTTTTTTTTTTTTTTAAATCGTTGAAGTTCTTTCTGATACTTCCTCAAAAACTCTGAAGTGTGTGAGCAAGCATACGGCTCCTACTAAAGATGAGGTATATATTAGTAAAAGTTGAAAATGGCAAAAGTAAATGATTTACATAAATAGGAATCTTTTTATTGAGTTTTGGTAGAAAGTGCATAAGGTCAAAATCATCACTTAAACTTGAAAAATATATTGCTGAAAACAAACTCACAAATACGGAATTTCTCAGGACCATTATGTCATTATTCATCACATCAAGTATAAGGAAATATAATCAGGACTAATACTGCAGCACCCATTGGACTAGTATAAAGTAAGGTAACGTAATATTTATCAGTATTATGTGCATTTTTATATTACTTCTCTATCAGTGTGGTTTGGTTTATGGACCCTCATCTGTTTTTAAAAAAATTATTAAAGGACAATTTAAATTCAGCACCAGAAAGCATATATCTGCATTATTAGAGTCCTAAATATACAGGTAAGTAATCTCATTGGATTACATACAGTGCAGAGGGAAGTTGATGAACAGATCAAATAGGTAAATGCTGCTTGAATTTAGAGGAAAACAGGAGGATAAAAAATAGCCTATACAGAGCTTTGTGATATCAGAAGCTCAGGGATGGAGCACAAGGTCTGGCTACGTCACCTATGTGATGAGTGGCTCATACTGCTGTGTCACGTACTGTGGTGGTGCTGTGAAACATCTCCATGGAGGTTTGCCCATGGTGTGTCTCCTGTGTCAAGGGAGCAGGATTTCTGCTCATGCAACACCATACCTGGGGCACTGTGTCCAGCTCTGGAGCTCTCAGTACAAGAAAAACATGGGCCTGTTAGAACAGTTCCAGAGAAGGACTACAAAAATTATTTGAGGGCTGGAACACCTCTCCTATGAAAAAAAAAGCTGAACCTGAGAGACCCACCACATCCTCTCTCTGCCTGGGGAATAGAAGACTCCAGACAGACCAGTATATAAAGGCAGTTTATAAGGAAGATGGAGAGAGACTTTTTACCAAGTTTTGTAGTGATAGAACAAGGGGCAGTGGTTTTAAACCGAAAGTGGGTAGGTTTATGTTGGATACAAGGAAGAATTTTTTACAATGAGGGTGTTGAGACAATGGGACAAGTTGCCCAGAGAATTTTCTCAACTATTTACCTTTGTAACACACAGGTAAATACCTTTGTATTTACCTTTGCAAACACACATTTGCACTGTTTATATCCTCAGTGTTATCTACTTAAATTCTGTTGAGTATGAACAGTCATTTGCAATAGTATTTGTACTAAACAATACTTTGAGTCTTGTAGTAAATATTCATAAAATAATTTAATACCCTAGATCCCCATCTTGATAATGAAATATTCGCATGTAAAATAAAAAAGTAAAGTGCAATATTATGTGAACAAACTACATAAAGCAAACTCAGAATCATATTTAGCTTACAGTGTACAAACGTTCAGTAAGCTGAAGTCTTCTCACTGGAATTTTTTGATAGAAGTTGTTTCTTGATGGAATATTTGTTTGGGTTTGAGTTTGTTTTTTTCTCAATAGCTGCTTTCTTTCTGTTTAAAAAACAATAGAAATCAAAACATGTAAACCAGTTTCTCAAGAAAGACATTGAAAGTTGAAACACAGTCCAGAACAGTGTTATGTTAACAGTGCTATTACACTGTATTTTAGACATCTAATCAAACCTAGCTGACTGTTGGGTCAAGATCTGTAATCCAGATTCCCAACGATGGATAAGTTACATCATAATACATAGTACATCATACAAAAGACAAACCTGATTGTGGAGGGATGACTCCAACAGGAAAGTGGTAGTATAGTGGAACAGAAAAAAATTGCCATGAAACCACAGCAACGTTTCAAGTACAATATTATTTTTATTATTTTTATCAGGAAGGTTTTCTTGATTTCAGACAACACTATATGACAAAAAACTTGAACTTTTGTATAGAAACCGTGGTTGAAAACTGGAATAGGATATTTTTAGACACTTTTCTCACAGGCATACCCTTATTATTTCGATTTCTCTACTGTTCACATAAATATTTTTTTTAAATAAGGATTTTTTTTATAAATATCATGGCCTATTTGCAAACACATCTACTTCAACAAGTAGACAGATAAGAAGCAATTAGGAACTCTTTCTAATTGCAGAAAATTTCAGTATGGCAAGAAATGCAACTTCTCAGATCACTATGATGAGTTAAATAGAAATTTAATCTAAAACACATGCTTAGCAGGATTGTATATTCTTATAGTCTATTGTAAGAAGTGTTAACATTTAAGGACCTGTTTCATTAATAGCAAATAGGTTTATAAGGTGTCCCATGAAGACACTTTGAAATTTTTTCAGGGCAAATTATGGAAGATAAAATATAGAGCTTTCCTATAATTAAAAATAAAATCAGTAACAAGATCACCGATGCCGGTGCATGTGAAAACTTAACAAAATATGTTTTCATAATACTGAAGTGATAGAAATGTTATGACAATAAATTAATCAAAAAGTTTACTTCTGTGTTGCTCCATTTGCTTCATAGGAAAGATATTTCTTCAGGCTTCTGTGTTATGACAGAGGTAGTAATAACAGATTGTAAGTTACATGCACAAAGTTAGTGAGTACACTTGATTATCACAAGTATATATTTT
>VZRV01006675.1:18726-39548 GCA_013398115.1 Falcunculus frontatus | reverse complement strand
TTCTTTCCTTCTTTCCTTCTTTCCTTCCTTCCTCCCTTCCTCCCTTCCTCCCTTCCTTCCTCCCTTCCTCCCTTCCTCCCTTCCTCCCTTCCTTCCTTCCTTCCTTCCTCCCTTCCTCCCTTCCTTCCTCCCTTCCTCCCTTCCTCCCTCCCTCCCTCCCTTCCTCCCTTCCTTCCCTCCCTCTCTCCCGGGCCAGATCCTGCGCCTGCCGCAGGCACGAGGCCATGAATATTGAAGTGCCAAAGGGCCCTTTTATGGACTCCACAGCTGTGTGGGACTGGGACCGGCCCCATTACCTCGGGCCGCCTGAAAAGGACGAACAAAAGCCCGAAGAAAGAGGGCGAGGGGTGGAGGGGGCAGGGAAGGCGAGAACCAGGAAAAAAAGTTGAAAGGAAAGAAAAGAGGGCTGGAGTTGATGGATATTCCATCTGTTTGTGTTCAGGGAATCAACAAAGGCTGCCGGGGACGTGGCTCCCTGTTTGCCCTCCCTCCCTCCCTCCCTGTTTGCCTCCGAATGTTCAGGACGGGTTGGTTTTGTTCGCCACTGGAAGGAGCAGAGAATTTTTGGGGTTTGTGCCGTGTGCGGGTACAGGGCAGAGCTGGATGGGGCTTGGGATCAGCCCTGTGGATCCCACGATTCCCACACGGAGCCCCTGGGATCCCATCTGGGATCTGATCTGGGATCAGATCCCTCCGCCTATAAAGGAGGACAAATTTTGGGCTCTTCCCAGAGTTTGGGATCCACATGTGGCTTTGGGAAAGAGCAGCTGGTCAGGGATGGAATTCCACCTCCTTTGTGGATTTGGAAAAGCCCTCCTGGAGCTCGGCTTCCAGGCCAAGGTGTGTTCTGAGCCCGGAGTCACCCGGAATGGCTGAGAGAGGAATGCTGGGAGAGCCATAGGGTTTGCCTGCACTCGGAGCAGGTCCACAGGCTTTTGGGGATGGATATTCCAAGGAAAATGGGGTCTCTCCAGCTTTTCCTTCCCAAAATTTTCCAGTGCTCTCCTCGTGGTTGTGCCTCTGGAGCTTGGCCGAGCTCCAGAGGGACAAAGGTTTGGGTTCAAATTGAGGGATTTTTAATTGAGGGAAAATGGGGGGCAATTTTGGACCTCTGTGAATCCCAAATGGAGCCTTTGACCAAAGGAAGATCCTGTCTGGAATCTCGTTTGTATTCCATGGATTGGGAAGGGACCTTCAGGACCATCCACCTCCAACCCCAGCTGTTCCTGCGCAAAGGTTGTCCCAAAACCCCCAATCCCTGAGCTGGGAGGGGAATTTTGGCAGAGCTGGGAGGAGAGGGAGGGTTGGGGTGAGAAAAATGAAGAGAAATAGGGAAAAATATGGAAAAATGAGGGGAAAATAGAGGAAAAATATGGGAAAATAGAGGAAAATAGAGAAAAATATGGAAAAGTAGAGGAAAAATAGGAAAAGTATGGATGAAACATGGGAAAAATATGGAAAAATTGAGAAAACCAGGAAAAAAAAGAGAAAACTATGGGAAAATAGAGGAAAATCAAGAAAAAGATGGAAAAAGATGGGGGGCAATAGAGAAAAATAGAGAAAAATATGGAAAAAGTAGACAAAAATAGGGGGAAATCTGGAAAAATAGAGAAAAATCCAGAAAAATATGGAAAAAATTTGGGGAAATAGAGAAAATAGAGAAAAATAGAGAATAATAGAGAAAAATACAGAGAGGTCTGAAGGGGGGGATCCTCTCTGCGGCTGTTACTGGGGCTGCTCAGATCTTCCTGGCGCCTTCTGAGTGAGGTTTTCTTGCTTCTCTCATCCCATTAAATCCAAGTTTCCCTGGGGCTGCAATAACTTCCCAGCAGCCACCCTGACGAGGGGTTTGTGTTGGTTTTTGGGATGAGTTTGCTGCAGCCAAGTGCAGCACAAAAGGTGCAGCCATGGCCCAGCTGTCCCCAGTCCCAGTGTGTCCCCAATCCCATTCCACCCCCAATCCCGCTCTGTCCCTGATCCCATTCCATCCTCAATCCCATTCCACCCCCAATCCTGCTCTGTCCCCAATCCCACTCCATCCCCAACCCTGCTCCCTCCCCAATCCCATTCCATCCCCAATCCCATTCCATCCCCAATCCCACTTGGTTCCCAATCCCTTTCCTTCCCTAATCCTGCTCACTCCCCAGTCCCATTCCCTCCCCAGTCCTGCTCCATCCCCAATCCCTCTCCCTCCCCAGTCCTGCTCCCTCGCCAATCCCACTCCCTTCCCAATCCCGCTCCCTCCCCAATCCTACTCCCTCTCCCTCTCCAAACCCTCCCCAATCCCACTCTCTCCCCAATCCCGCTCCCTTCCCAGTCCCACTCTCTCCCCAATCCCACTCTCTCCCCAGTCCCACTCCCTCCCCACCTCGCCGTCTCTCCCAGTTAATTTTTAGGATGGTGCAGCTGGAAGGGAGAGGGAAAGGAGGGATGAGCTGAGGGCTGGCAGCAGCTCCCCTTTACCCTCAGACAAATCCATCCCTCCGTAATGAATGCGCTCCCACGCCCGGTGCTGCCGATCCCGGCTCCGAGGGGCTCCGGGACCAGGCTGTGGCTCCTTGTGGAGCATCCCAGGCTCAGGCTGAGCCTGGAGGGCCTCGCTGGGGCCGATTCCCCCTAATCCTGTTGATTAATTTAACTCCAGGGCCAAGAGGAGCCCAGAAGCTGCGGCTGGAGAGGAGGGAGGTGGAGGAGTGGGAGGGAAACGGAGGAGAAGGGAATGGGGATGGAGGAGAAGGGAATGGGAACAGAGGAGAAGAGAATGGGAACAGAGGAGAAGGGAATGGGGATGGAGGAGAAGGAAATGGGGATAGAGGAGAAGGGAAAGGGGATAGAGGAGAAGGGAATGGGGATGGAGGAGAAGGGAATGGGGATGGAGGAGAAGGGAATGAGGATGGAGGAGAAGGGAATGGGGATGGAGGAGAAGGGAATGAGGATGGAGGAGAAGGGAATGGGGACCGGGGATACAGCCAGGCCCTGATCACAGACGGCTTTTCCTGGGCCTTTCCTCCAGTTCCAAATTCCTCCTGCTCCTCCCAAACCCCTCCGGAGGGCTCTTTCTCATTGTCCCCCAGCCCGAATCAGCAGCTTTACTCAGGAATGGGAGTTCAGGGCTGTAATTCCCACGTTTCCTTGTGCTGGAATGAGCCCCGGGACAAAGCCTGGCTTCCCTTTGTCACCTTTCTCTGCACTTCTCCAGGAGCAGGAGGAGCCAGAGGGGTTATTCCCTTTTCCCAGCTCATCCCGAGGATGCAGGACTCAGCACTGCTCCACACAAACCCTTAGCAGGTCCCTCCATGGGGTCATTCCTCCCCTCCGGTCCCAGAAAATGCCCAGACATTGGAATATCTCCCTCAGAGGTATCTTTGCTGCCACTCCCACAATGAAGCCTCTGCCTTTTTATTCCTGAAATTAGGATTTCTCTCTAAAAGCAAAGAGATTTGGGCAGTTTGAGCTTTTCATTCCAAGCTGCAGAGCAGTCACTCTGGAAAAGAGATAAAAACCCAATGGAACCACTCCTAAAAAACCCAAAAACAGTGGGATAAGTGCATGTCCTATAACCCACACACTACTCTCCTGGTTTTCCCTTCTCTCCTGGTTTTTCCCTCTCTTGTGGTTTTCCCTTCTCTCCTGGTTTTTCCCTTCTCTCCTGGTTTTTCCCTTCTCTCCTGGTTTTCCCTTCTCTCCTGGTTTTTCCTTCTCTCCTGGTTTTTCCCTTCTCTCCTGGTTTTTCCTTCTCTCCTGGTTTTTCTTTCTCTCCAGTTTTTTCCCTTCTCTTGTGGTTTTCCCTTCTCTCCTGGTTTTTCCTTCTCTCCTGTTTTTCCCTCCTTTAGTTTTCCTTGTTCTCTGCCTTGTCCTGCTGGGAGGTTTTTCCCTCCATTCCTTCCCCGCTCTGCTTTTCCCATCAATCTTTCCCAGGATGAGATCCCAGGGGGAGCTGCCTGCTGCTTCCCATCCTTTAGCATCTCTGGGATTGGGAAGCCACCCAGGAAGGTGCTGCTGGAGATTTCTGCACCTTCCTCTTTACAGGCTGAACAAATGTAAAACACCACCAGGTCATTCCTGTGGCAAAAATCCCGGAAATTTGGATATCCCCCTGCTCCCGATGCTGGCAGCCATTGCTCACACAGGGATAGGTTGGGAAAAATGAAGGGTTTGAGTTTGGGACGAATCCCCAGCCCAGGAGTCTCCCGCAGCTTCCTAAAACCGATGGCACGGGAGCTTTGGGAAGAATGTGGGAATGGATTTTCTGGGATATTCCAGCTGGTTGGGAATGGGAAAGAGCTGTGGGGTTGTGAGCCTGGCAAGTGAGGGAGCTTCTCATGGGATGTGTTGGATGACAGGCTCGGAGAACCCATCCCAGCTGGAAAACGTTCCCTGTGCTTTCCCGCTTCCCTGCCTGACAGCAGCAGCTGCTCCGGGTGGGAGCAGCTGGTCCCAGGCATTCCCTGGGATTTTTCCTGCTCCCTCAGTTTCGGCTTTGAGGTCGGGCTCTTGGAGCCAAGCACTTGGCACTGGGAGCCGTGGCTGCTGTTCCCAGCCTTTCCCAGCTCCCAGGGTCACCGAGGGTGGGTGGGTGACTTCCGCACGGCTGGAAAACGGGGATAACGCTCGCTGGGAGCTGTTGGGAAGCTCGGGAATGGGGAGATTTATCCTGATTTTGTTCATATCTGTCATCTCGGCATTTTTCACCCCAGAACCAGCACCGTGGTGGGGACAGAGGGTAACAATCCCTCATCCTCTCCCAAAAGTTCATGGAGAAATCAGGGATCCTTTAGGAGGAGCTGGGGAAGGAAATTAGGGAGTTTTCCCTTCCCAAGGGAAGTGAGGGAGGTGGAATTTGGTGCAGATCCTTTCCTGGGTGGTTTTCCCTGCTCCAGGGGGAATCTGGATCCCAGCAGCAGGATGGGAGGAGCAGCCGAGCTCATTAATGATGGAGCAGCTCCAATGAGGAGCTTCAGGGAATTTCTGGAGCTTTCCAGATGTGCCTTTGCACAGCAGAGGCTCCTCCGTGGCCCAGATGTGCAGGCTCCTACCTGCCCTGGCTCATCTGGGGCCCAGATGTGCAGCCTTGCTCTTCTCAAGCCCAGATGTTCCTTCTCCTGGACACCCCAGACCCTCCCTGGAAGTGGACAAATCCCAAAAAATCTCATTCAGAAACAAATTCTGGCTATGTGTGGAAGAGCTTTGAGATTTTTTTAGGATTTTTTTTTTAGGATCTTTTAAATGCGGGGCAGGTGCTGCTCCTCTGGAGCTGTCAGAGAATTTCTCACTGATTTGGGGGAGGAATTCAGAAATCAAAGGGTTTGGATCTAAGAGCTGAACGTGTGTAGGGCATTTAATGGGAAGCCAGAGCTCAAAGGAGGGAAACCTCTCCATGGGACGTTTTTTCCCCCAAAACAACCCCTGGAGCAGAGCTCCCCTGATTCCAGCACCTTCTCCAAGGTCCACCACCATGCCCTCCCCAAAAGCCCCAGGACACAGAAGGAATTTTGTTTGGAATGCGGAGGTTTTTGTGGTTATCTCAGTACAAACGAGGCAGCTCCGAGGGGATCTGTGCCTCCCACCCCACAAACTCCCCAGCAGCTGTCGGGAAGCCACAGCTGCAGCTCCCAGCGCTGCCAAGAAGAAAGGCAGATTTTTGGGTGATGATAATATGGGAGCTGAACAAAAAAGAGGGGGGAAAAAAAAAAAGGCTGGAAAACACGGTTAGAGACTTCAGGGAACTTTATGGTCAAGCTGAGCTTATGTAAACCCTGCTTTAATCCTAAATTAGCAAAGGTTCACCCGAAAGAAAAAGGACTTTGCTGCAAGCACGATTTGGTTCTGGCTGTCAGCAAGGCTGGGTGGTTCCTGGGGAAAACAACAGCCAGGCTCGGAAAGGGAAAAAAATCAGTTAATCCAGTGAATCCCTCGTTTTCTTGGGAAAGAAGGAAAAGGTGGCAGGGCCGAAGCTGTCCCCACCTCTTGTGTCCCCTTGTCCCTTCTCTGCTGCCCTGAACTTGGGGACACATTTTGTGGTCTGGCTGAGACCCTCCAAAATCAACACCTGCACCCCATAGGGAACCCGAAACTTCCACGTGGAACAATTCCAGAACCCGGGATTGCTCCAGGAGAGCCAACATCGGAGTCCCAGCTCCTCCAAAAGCCACTGAGGACCTGGGGAATATCCACGTGGGGCTTTCTGCTTGATCTCCAGCCAAAAACATGGAGCAAAACTGGGTTTATTTATTCCAGCTGTGCTCCTCTGGGGTCACCGAAGCCTCAGGAGGCCACACCTGGTGCTGGGATCAAGGCAGGGAGAAGGGAAAGGAAAGAAGTCAAGGTGGAGGAATAAGTGACTGATTAAACATTGGGAAAGGACTTGATGGCATCGGAATTCCGTAGGAAATTTGGGAATTGAGGAGCTGAGCTGTCTCCTGTGGGCAGCCCAACCTCGAACTGAGGAAGAGCTGGAAAAGTTTTTCCCATCTGTAAAAATTCCCAATTTCTTCTTCTTTTTTTTCTTCTTAAGTTTTAAAAACTGAAATCTTCAACCTCAAAACTTGACAAAACACGGGAGGAAATTGGGCAGCAGGAGTCAAAGCATCATTTGTTGACAACACTTCAGTTCCTGCCTTTTCCAGGGTGAAATGGGCAGCTCTGAAATGGGAATTTCCAATTAAAAATGGGAATTCCTTGAAATAAGCCGAGGGCTGGAATTTCTTTCTCTGTAAGAGTTCGAATCGGGGACTGTGAGCTCCCCTTTTCCTGCAAGGAGTTTTGTTTTCCCAAGGTTTTCTTTGTAATGTGGGGAAAAATAATGGTAGGAAACGCCATAAGTAGCATAAAAGTGGTGGATGATTCGTCCATGGGCAGAGTTTTATCTTGTGAGGGTGGTGGGAAGAGAAACTGTGGATTCCCCACCCCTGGAAGTGTCCAAGGTGAGGTTGGACAGGGCTTGGTGCAACCTGGGATAGTGGAAGGTGTCCCTGCCCATGGCAGGGGCTGGAATGGGATGAACTTTGAGGCCTTTCCAACCCAAACCAGAATATTTACGATTCCAAGCTTTATTTTGCTGGACACTGAGCCGACTTTGCCACGCTCTTCAACCCTCCCAGTATTTTTCCCTGTGGGACTGAACCCCCCCCCCCGATGTCCCGTTTCTCCCCTTTTCCAGGGAACCGCCTGGATGAGGGCTCAGACGTGGAGTCGGAGCCGGACCTGCCACTGAAGCGGAAGCAGCGCCGGAGCCGCACCACATTCACGGCAGAGCAGCTGGAAGAGCTGGAGAAGGCCTTCGAGAGGACCCACTACCCCGACATCTACACCCGCGAGGAGCTGGCCCAGCGCACCAAGCTCACCGAGGCCCGTGTGCAGGTAAGGCCCGGCCTAACCCCGCACAGCCCAGCCTAACCCTACGCTCCCCAGCCTAACCCCACACTCCCCAGTCTAACCCCACGCTCCCCGGCCTAACCCCGCACTCCCTGGCCTAATTCCCCGTAGCCCAGCCTAACCTCACACTCCTCAGCCTAACCCTTGTGCTTGCTGGCCTAGCTCTGCGCACCACGGCCTAGCCCTGCACTCCTTGGCCTAACCCCAAACAGCCCAGCCTAACCACACGCTCTTCAGCCTAGTCCTGCACAGCCCAGCCTAACCCCACGCTCCTCAGCCTAACCCCGCATAGCCCAGCCTAGCCCTGTGCACCACNCCCCGCCTAGCCCCGTACGCCCCGGCCTAACCCCGCACAGCCCGGCCTACCCCCGCACTCCCCAGCCTAACCCCGCACTCCCCGGCCTAACCCCGCACTCCCCGGCCTAACCCCGCACTCCCCGGCCTAACTTTGCACAGCCCGGCCTAACCCTGCACAGCCCGGCCTAACTCCACACAGCCCGGCCTAATCCTGCACAGCCTGGCCTAACCCCACATTCCCAGGCCTAACCCCGCACTCCCCAGCCTAACCCCGCACAGCCCGGCCTAACCCTGCACAGCCCGGCCTAACCCTGCACTCCTCGGCCTAACCCCACGCTCCCCCCCCAGAACGTGACTGCTCCTTTGCTGCCTCTTCTCAACAGAGAAAAACCTTTGCAACAGGGCTCAAATAATCAAATGAAAAGCAGATCTTTATTGGAAGCTTCCAGATGGTCATGGGCACACCCAGTTATGGGATTTCCACAATTTGATAAGGTTGATTAATTAGGATATCTGACAGGTGCATCCCATAGGAAGTTCAGTTGTCCTGAGAGCTCACCCCATATCAGCCCCTAGGGTTTCTTGGCCCCATTTCCTTGTTGTGTCTTACCAGATTGTGGTTGGAAAACAAAATGTTCTTTTCCTTGGAAATACGACTTGGCAGTGTTTCAGGGATGAGCTAGAAGGTGAATTATTGTTCTGAAATCCAGGAGAAAGGGTAGGAAAACCACCAGGAGCTACATAACTCTGGGATGGTATCCTACAGAGCTACGCATATAGGAGAAATACAAAAAAAGCCAAACTCTTTAGGCATCATTTCCCCTTGGAATGAGCGAATTCCCCTTGGGGAATGAGGCTCCTCCAAGGTGGGAGCTGCTGTCAAACCCAGCTCTGCGTCCTGGGCCCGATGGGTCCTGTCCAACTTGTCCCCATTCCCACGGATTTAGAGAGGCCCTTTCGATTTGGCCCCTCCAGAGGTACCAGCTGCAGGGTTTGTATCCCAGTTGGAACCAGGAGCCAAACTTTGGCATTTTCTCTTGGAGGCGATCCCTCCTTTTGCCCTGGAGGGCGTGGCACGTGTTTATTCCCACCTGGAGCAATCCCATGTTTCCCAGCCTCGCCCAGGGGAGCGAGATCAGATTTTGCAAAGTTTGCAAGTTCCATGTGTGAATTTTCAGAGAAGTTTTGGGGTTTTTTTTCCCCTTGGATCTCTGGAGAGCACAACAAGGGCGGAGGCAGGGGGAGGAGGGCAGGAGAGGGGAGGAGCGGCAAGGGAGGGTTTGGAGCCGGGAATTCTGACATCGACACGATTAATGGCCCTTGTGGGAGCTGCACACAGAGCCCCTTATGTGTCCCACATAAAGGCTGGGTCAGCAGTGTGTGCAAACAGCACAGGGATCAGCAGATCGCTGGGATAATGGAATCCCTCGGGAAAGGCCGGGAAGGGGGAGGGATTGGGGATTGGGAGCGTTACTGCAGTGAAATGGAGACCCCCGCAGGGTCCCAGAGGGGCTTTCGGGAGAGGCTGCGGGAATCCCAGGCACTATGGGAGCCGGGAAAGGGCTATCCAGGCTCTCTCCTGCCAGGAATGAGCTTTTCCAAAGGAAACCAGGCCGGGTTTGCCTGTGGGTCTCGGGATAAGGATGTGCTCAGGCAGGAGCCAGAGCTGCCAAAGGGTTTTGGGGTTTTCCCCTCCGATGTCTGGGAATGGGGGTGTCCCCCACTCTTGGTTAAGGACTTTTCCCAAAGAATTGCAGCAGGTGCTGTCACCCCCCTCCAGCTTCCTCCTGGAAAATCCTGGATTTTCCTGGATCCCTCTAGACTTGGCTGTGGAGACTGGAAAAGGAAATCCAGCAAAATTTAGGCTGGTCTGGCTTTGATCTTGGCCCAGGGAGTTCAGAAGTGTTCGTTTGGTGGCTGTGTAGGATCGGGGATGTTTGGAGCCTGGGAAAGTGGCTCATTAAGGGAACGAAGCCACCCAGGGCTGGAATGTGTGAATTCCCCCATTTTTGTTTTGCATGTTTTGCCCTAATTGCTCTTCCTTGTGTAGGTGGGCATGAGTTCTTGAGAGAGAAGGGGGTAAAAAATGGATGTTCCTGTGGTAAATAATGGGAAAAAATGAAGTTTTGAGGGAGAGCAGAGTTTAGGAATGGGGTGAGGGTTGCACAAGGGATGCTGGTGAGGAAGAGAAGAGCCCCAAAATGCCGGGGAGAGCACAAAGCTTTCCCAAGGCTGGGAGAAAGGAGGGAGGCAGGGAAAGCCAAATAAACAAATAAATAAAATAATTAAATAAAAAGAACTTTTCCCTTGTCCCAAGCTGAGGTCTCCCAGTCCCTCTCTGCTCCCAGGCACCCCATGAGGAGGCTTCTGCCAGGGCCGTGCAGCAGCTGCTCTCCGAGCACATTCCTGCTGCCTTTCCCATTCCAGCAGCCTGGCACGGGCCGCTTCTTCCCACCACTTGGGAGGCTGCCGGCCCTTGGCGGATTTTCTGGATATCAGGGCGGATCTTCTGCTGGCTCTTGGGATCTGCAAACATCACTCAGTCAAGGCAAAACAAAAATAGCCCCACACACACATAAATCCTCCTGGACACATCCAGCAGGGAATCTCCCCCCACCTCGTGATCTCTCTTCTGCCTCGACGGAGTTTTTAAGCCGAGAGTTGAGTTTTGGGTTAAAAGTGGCTCTGAAGCAGCAGGGCCAGCTCAGATCAGGGGTTCTTGGGGTGTTTACAAGGCATGGAGGGACAGGACAATGGAAAATGATTTTAAACTAAAAGAGGGACAGTTTAGATGGGATATTTGGGAGAAATTCCTCCCTGTGAGGGTGCTGAGGCCCTGGCACAGCATTCCCAGAGAAGCTGTGGCTGCCCCATCCCCGGAAGTGTCCAAGGCCAGGCTGGACTGGGCTTGGAGCAACCTGGGGTAGTGGAATGTGTCCCTGCCTATGGCAGGAGGTGGCACTGGATGAGCTTTAGGGTCCCCCCAACCCAAATCCATCTGGGATTCATCCCATGATCCCTCACCAACATCTGCCTGTCCTCCTTGTCCCAGAGCTCCAGGTGTGAGGTGGGGGCAGAGGTGAGGAGAGGTTTGTGACCCTAAGGAGGGACTGGAGAGCAGCTGCCCCATATCTGGTCCTTGTTCCACTCATCCCCTAGATCACAGCTCGGGGGTGGCTTTCTTCCTGCATCCTATTCCTATTCCTATTCCTATTCCTATTCCTATTCCTATTCCTATTCCTATTCCTATTCCTATTCCTATTCCTATTCCTATTCCTATTCCTATTCCTATTCCTATTCCTATTCCTATTCCTGCATCCTATTCCTGTGCTAGAATCCCCCTTTGATCCTCCCTGGATGAATCCAAGTGGGTTTGTCCATCTCTCTTTGCTTCTCTCCCCTCTCTTGGCCTCTCCACGTGGAGGGAGAACTCCTCCGAGTGCTGTTCCTTCTCCCCCATCCCTGGGAGCTCCCATTCCATCCCCTCCTCCCTCTGGGAAGCTGCTGGCTCTGTCAGACCTTCCTGGCAGGGCCTGGAGCCTGGCTGGGCACGCAGCTGTTGGGATAACTGGAAGTTTGACACATTGACAGCTCATAAAACCCACGAGCTGAACAAGCAGATGGGGCCTGGGGGGAGCCGCTCCCAGCTCTGGTTTCTCGGAATATCCTGGGAGGCTGAGCGGGGTTTTGGCTGGGTCACAGAGGTGTTGGGGTGCTTGGGGTGCAGCATTCCAGCTCAGGCTTCCAAAGGGATGAGCTGTTAACAGGTTAATCCCAAACCGAGTAGAGCCAGGGATGAGCCTTAGTGGATTTCCGGGGGAATCGGGATGGCGGTGGCCAGCCAGAATCCCAAATTCCAGGGATTTGTGCTTGTGTGAGGCAATGTCCTGACTCACGGGCCCAGACTGAGGGAATTCTCACCCATCTGTGAGCTCCCCTTTCCACCCTCCCAGAAAACAGTCCGTGAACATCCCGAACATTCATGGATTTGGGAATGAGCAGGAATTCACTCTGTCAATTTAGCGGGAGCTTTGATTTTGATCTTGGATGTTTTCTGGGATTTTTCACCCATTTTTGTAATTATCTCACATTTTGATGTGGGAAAAAAAACCCTTAAAAGGGATTCTGTGACAGCTTTGAAGCTTTTCTCCCTGGCATTCCTGGTTGAGGGACTTTTTCCCAGAACTCGTTTCCCATAAACAAGAGGGAATTTGTTTGTGGAGTGGTTTTCAAAAGGAAAATCCTTTTGCCAGGAGATTCTCCTGTAGGTGTAGAAATGATCTCTCCAAGCCATGCTGATGTCACAAAAGCCACCACATCCATCAGCCATGGGGCTGGGAAGCTGGAATTAATCCTTGTGCTGGACAATCCCAGTTGTGAACTGGTTTTCCTAAAGCTATTCCATTTTTAGGGCAGGTTACCAACAACCCTTGTTGCTTATTTCTGTTATCTCACCAGCAAGATGAAATAGAAAGTAAACCAAAACTGTTCAAATTATCCATTTCCACCTCAAGTCACTTGGAAATTTCTCCACTGGGAATGTTTTCCACAAATATTCCCTGGTGCAGAGGTTCTCCCTTTTTCCCCGGTGCTGTGATGAGCAAGGTGTGAGAGGCTCTGAAGTTTTACATCCAGAAATCAGCCCAAATTGCTCCCAAAAAACCCCAAAGGGTGTTTTTGGCTCCTCAGCATCACCTGGGGGTGTCTCAGGTGGTCACAGCTGGGCACAAGCAGGTTTGGGATCCTGGCTCCTCCATGGGGGATTCCTGGGAATACAGGAGGTAGGAGCACTGTGATGCTGATTTTTTGTGTGAATCCCCAGGAAATTCCCTGCACTGACAAACTCTCATTTGAATCCCAAACAAAAGCAGGCAGCAGAGTTGTGAGCCAGTGCTTTATTGATCCTTTTTCTGATGGATCCTTTGGCCATTCCCGCCCGGCAGAAAACGCCTCTGCCGATTCATAAAGGAGCTCGGAGCAATCCTGAAATCTGGGAGCATTCCACAAAAATGTGGATTTTCAGAAACATTTCCCAACTGCAGGGAACAAACGGCCTCCTTCTGCACAGGGCTGCCTCGATTTATGGCAGCAGGGTCTGTCCCATCGGCCCAAATCCAAACAGGGCCTCCCCAGGGGCTTTTAGGAGCAGAAGTTTTACCCCAGAATTCCCAGCCCAGCCAGGGCATGGACCAAAATCTTTGTGTTTCCAGTCCTGAACCTCTAAACCAGTAAAGACCAGTAAGGGTCCAGTGGCCAAGGCCTTCCTCAAATTCCAGCCATGCTCACACCCAGGGTTAGACAGAGATAATCAAGGAAGCAAAACACAGGGTTTGGTTTGAATTTTTTATTTGATTTTAGCAGCATCTCCTCTGAGAGCTGAAATCATCCCTGGGAAACAGAAATTGTAAAACGTCGAGCTGGGAAACACCGATTTCAAACATTGTCCAAAAGCTGCTTAATTCCATGGGAATATTATTTTGTTTGTAAATATTATTAATTTCTGTGGTAAGGGGTAATGCTGCGTCACTGGGCAGGGTTGGGCTTGGAGCTGGGAGTTCCAGCCTGGCTTTGGGATGTCTCATGTAGAAGTGGACACCTCTATCCCACTCCTTCTCTATCCCCTTCCCTCTCTATCCCACTTCCCTCTATCCCGTTCCCCTCTATCCCATTCTTCCTCTATCCCAAAACCAGGGAGTTGGTTTGTTAAACCAAAACCAGGTGATTTGCCAAAAAAACCCTCACTCACCTATTGAAATCCTATAAAGAGCTGCCACCTCCAGGAACTGGGAGATGCTGGCAGAAATCAAGACCGAATTCCTTGGATAATCTCATTTGTGAGGAGCCATTTGTTCTGCTCCACTAACCTGGTTTAATATTTAATATTTAATTTTTATCTCCACCCCATCACCCACCAGAGGCAGAGGCTCAGCACTGAACCAGAGTAGGAACAGCAGGAAAAAAAACCCCGGGCCCCAAATCTGCATGCCCTCCTGGGATTTTTTTTTCCCGTTCTGTCAGGAATTCTCTCCGTGGCCTCAGTGATGTCCCTGGTGTCACAGCCAGCAGAGGAAACATCACCACTAAAGTGCTGTGTGGATCTACGGGATCCTACCAGCACATCCCAACCCTTCCCACCTGGAATGATGGAGCAGGGAATATCCCTGCAGTGTCCCCAGCTTGAGTTCCTCCCTAAAACCCTTCTGCGTCCCCTGATTTCCAGCTTTTGATGGGATGGACAATGCCCTGCTCTGGTTCAGGAGAGCTGGAGAGGCCCTGACCCAGCAGAATCCCCTTTATCCAGCTGGGAAGGGCCCTCAGCTGACCCTGTGGAATGTTCGGGGTGTGCTGAGGCCATACAAGAGCCTTTCCCACCTGGCTCCTGCAGCCCCTGAGCGCAAACAGGTGCTGCAGCCCCTCCACCCCGCACAGGCTTTCCAGCCCTGTTTCCAGTTATTTTCTCATCCATCTCATCCATCTTTCTCCCACATCAAGTCCTGATTAGGCCAAGCAGGAGCACAACAGGCTTTTTTTTTTTTTTTCCCCCTCCCACAGGAGCCTCTTCTTGACCTTCCTTTCCTCTCCTTGTCTGACAAATTGTGGGAGCTGACCCATAGCTGGGATAATTCACTCCAGCCCCATCCTGGCAGGCAGCTGCTTCTGCAGGGATGAGCTGGGGAACATTCCCAGCCTTGTGGTTCCCATCGGTGGCAGGACTGGATATTCAGGATATCCAGGAGCAGGAGCAGTGGCACAGTGGGTGCCTTACCTGGGCCCTGGGTGTAACCAGAGCAAGGAGAACTCCTTGGATTTCTCCTTCCCAGTTTTTTCCATGAGGGCATTCCCATCTGCTCCCTCTCAGCAAGGCCAAGTGGTTTTTATAGCACGTCTCTCTATTTAAGACATGATTTGGGAGCTGATCCACAGGGAACACCCCAAATGTAGTGGGTAGAAAGTGGTGTTCCCACTCCATGTTGTGCTCCCATTCCCATGGAAAAGAGCCCTGGCTGTGACCAGACCATGAGGAACTCCTTGGCTTTCTCCTTCCCAGTTTTTTCCATGAGGGCATTCCCATCTCTGCCCCCCCTCAGCAATGCCAAGTGGTTTTTATAGCACATTTTTTTTAAGACATGATTTGGAAGCTGATCCGCAGGGAAATCCCCAAATGTGGGTACAAAATGTTCCCAGTCGGTGCTGTGCTCCCACTCCCGTGGAAAAGAGCCCTGGCTGTGACCAGACCATGGAGAACTCCTTGGATTTCTCCTTCCCAGTTTTTTCCATGAGGGCATTCCCATCTCTGCTCCCCTTCAGCAATGCCAGGTTTTTATAACACATGTTTTTTAAGACGTGGTTTGGACGCTGATCCACAAAGAAAACCCCAAATGTAGAAGATACAAAGTGTTCCCACTCCCTGTTGTGCTCCCATTCCCATGGAAAAGATTCCATGGACACAGCCCAGGGCTGCACAGAAATCCCCACGGGGATCTGCTCTTTGGAAGAACGAGCAGGTGCTGATTTTCCTGCTGCTGAGTTCTTCCCACAGCCCTTTCCCCAGGCGCCGGCCCCAAACTCTTAATTTTTATCTCCACCCCATCACCCACCAGAGGCAGAGGCTCAGCACTGAACCAGAGTAGGGACAGCAGGAAAAAACCCCCCTGGGCCCCAGTTCTGGGGGTTTTTTTCCCGTTCTGTCAGGAATTCTCTCTGTGGCCTCAGTGACGTCCCTGGTGTCACAGCCGGCAGAGGAAACATCACCACTAAAGTACTGTGTGGATCTACAGGATCCCACCAGCACATCCCAACCCTTCCCACCCGGTTTTTCCCACCAGCCTCAAAAAAAAAACCTCTCCAACAGCTCCCAAACTTCCTCCTCTTCCTCCTCTCGGTGTGAGCAGGCCCAGCCTCCACCCCAGGCTCGCCATGGTGTAACAGGATCCTGTGGCAGGGGAATCTTTCGGGGCTGATAAACCCCAAACAGCCGGGAACTGAAGGCAGGTTCCCTTTGAAGTGCACCTCGCATTACAGCGAGCTGCTCCAGCCTCGGGATTTGAACCACCAATAAAATGATTTATGAGCATAAAAGGCCCGAGCCACCTTTGAGGCGGGGGAAGGGGAGGAATTGCAAACGTCATTAGCTGCAAAGGCTCTGCTTTTTCTTCTCTGGGTTAGAAACGAAGGGCAGAACCGACCTGTTTGGGCCGTGAAACGTCGCTGCCTCTGCACGGGGAGATAAATCCCATCAGGGGCTTTGTGCGAGGTTTCGGTGCCTGTGGGGCTGCAGCCTCCAGCCAGGCTCTGTGGGAAGCGCTGCTTTAAACTCTCGGGAATCTCTTTTGGTGCAGGTGGATTTTTTGGCGTTATCATTAATTATTTGTCTGGCTGCACTGCTCCAACAGACGCTGAGATCTCGCGCTGGCTCCGGTGCATTCCAGAGCGAGAGAGCCTCAATCTCATCTGGCTGAGGGTGGAAATCACCCAAAATGTAAGAAATAGGGGGTTTATCCTCAGTTTAACCCTGTGGTTTGTGTAAAGACTCCAATTGGTTGATTTCAATCCCAAAAATTCCGGTTTTCCTGGAGTCACAGGAGGACTGTAATTAGGATCAGGATTTCTTTGCTGATAATCCTCCCTCCCGGAGTTTATCTTCCCTTTCTTCTCAAACACTGCAGACCAAAGTGGCTCATCCCCAGGACTTTTTGGGTTGACTCTACCTGGTTGTAAAAGGATCCAGAGTATCCTTTTATCTCCATATAAAATACAGGAATTACCCTGGATGTGGGAAGCAGGGCAGGAGGTGCCGCCTTCACACAGGTGGATTTTAATCCCGAACAGATTTAAAGCATAAATGAGACAAAAATCACCTCACATGGGGCATAAAACGGCACGAATCTGTTCCAAGTTGTGTTTTGACCACATATTTCCCATGTCAGACAGACCCCGGGGGCAGCCAAAGTTCTCCTGCGGCTGGGGTTGGAGAAACCTGTCCCGTCCTAGAACATCTCACTCCACATCTTCTTTCAGAGCACCTCATGCCGAGTGGTTTTGCAGCATCTGGCTCTTGGCTGGGGAAAAAACCCCAACTTTCCCACCCTTGGGAAAGTCAGAAATCACCAGAGTGGCTTCTGCATTCCTGGGGTTCAGTTTCTCTTTCCCTCTTGATCCCTGGGTTTGGATCTTGGTGATAGTTTTGTTTCAGGTGTTGGATTTTATGTGCTGTTCTCTGTACTGGGGTCTTGATTTTTGTTGGAGTGGGAGCACTTCCAGCCCCAGCCTTTTGCTCTGCAAGGAGAAGGTTTCTTTCTCTCCTTTTCCTCTGCAAAGAGAAGGTTTCTTTCTCTCCTTTGCCTCTGCAAGAACTTTATTCCTCTTCCTTTCCTCTGCAAATTCAAGGTTTATTTCTCTCCTTTGCCTCTGCAAGTAGGTTTATTTCTCTCCTTTTCCTCTGAAAAGACAAGATTTCTTTCTCTCCTTTTCCTTTCTAAGGAGGTTTCTTTCTCTCCTTTTCCCCTGCAAGGAGAAGATTCCTTTCTCTCCTTTTCCTTTGCAAGAAGGTTTCTTTCTCTCCTTCTCCTCTGAAAATCCAAGGTTTATGTCTCTCCTTTTCCCCTGCAAGGAGAAGGTTTATTTCTCTCCTTTCCCTCTGCAAAGACAACTTTTATTTCTCTCCTTTTCCTCTGCAAAGAGAAGGTTTCTTTCTCTCCTTTGCCTCTGCAAGAACTTTATTCCTCTTCCTTTCCTCTGCAAATTCAAGGTTTATTTCTCTCCTTTGCCTCTGCAAGTAGGTTTATTTCTCTCCTTTTCCTCTGCAAGGAGAAGTTTTATTTCTCTCATTTTCCTCTGCGAAGAGGTTTATTTCTCTCCTTTTCCTCACCAAGGAGAAGTTTTATTTCTCTCATTTTCCTCTGCGAAGAGGTTTGTTTCTCTCCTTTTCCTCACCAAAGACAAAGTTTATCTCTCTCCTTTTCCTCTTCAAAAATGAGGTTTCTTTATCTCCTTACATCCCAGAAATACTTAAGGTGTGGAAGTGGCAGAGAATGACACAACAGGAGCAGGGCAGGCCCACATCCCTAATTTCAGACTGGAATTACACACACATGCAGGATGAAAAAAAGGGACGGGGGCTCCTCTTTGCATGACCAGGGCAAACAAAAGGTTAGTTCTTTATTCCTTTGTGCTGCTCCCTGCTTCCAGAACCTTCCATGGACTGGGCTGGATGAATTGTGAAGTGCCCCAGGCCTCGGGGTTCATTCACTGCTCTCCCCTCAACTCTGGGCCAGATTTGGGGGATTTGGGTGCCAGGAGCGGCCCTGGAGCCACTGCCCCGCTGGCCCTGGTGGCTCAGAGCACATCGGATGTGAGGTGACCCATTTCTGTCACCCTTCTGGAGGGCTCTGCGCCCACGGTGCCTCAGCCAGACCGGAGCAGCTCTGGGGAAGGAGGGGTTCGGTGCCAAGGAGCTGCCAGGGCCCCACAAACCTCTCAGGGCCTCCATTTACATCGAGGCCTCAAAGGGAACTGGGGTTTCTTGTTTTCGTTGTGGAAATAACAGCATGAAATCGGGGCCTGCCCGGGCATGGACCCTGCCTGAGCCATCACAGCCCCCACGAGCGGGATTTATCAAACTGCTCCCACAGCACCCCAGGAAATGAACACAGATCCAGGGAATCCCACAGCAATCACTGCAGGAAGCTCAGGGGACACTTCACAGCGAGCACGAATGGGAGCCAGGACTCCCTGAGTGAAATGTGCCTTTTCCAGTCAGAAAAATGCCCTGGAATGAGGAATTATTATTAATATGGAACTCAGTAGAAAGGTGCGCACTTTGAGATTTGGATCCTGTTTGGGGCTCATGGGATCAAATTTCTGCAGTGTCTGGGGAAGGGAGTTTGGGGAAGGGACATCTGGGGAAGGGAGACTTCGGGTTGGTTCTGCAGGATTTGGGAAGGGAATTTGGGGTTGCTTCTGCCATGTCTGGGAAAGGAGTTTGGGGTTGGTTCGGCAGCATTTGGGGAGAGAGTTTGGGGGAGTTTGAGGTTGGGTCTGCAGTGTCTGGGGAAGAGAGTTTGGGGTCGGTTCTGCAGCATTTGGGAAGGGAATTTGGGGTAGGTTCTGCAGGATTTGGGAAGGGAATTTGGGGTTGCTTCTGCCATGTCTGGGAAAGGAGTTTGGGGTTGGTTCGGCAGCATTTGGGGAGAGAGTTTGGGGGAGTTTGAGGTTGGGTCTGCAGTGTCTGGGGAAGAGAGTTTGGGGTTGGTCTCCAAGGTGTGGGAACCATTTGCAAGCCCAGCTCCTGCTCTGAGGCTGAGCAGCTTGGAAACCTGATGGAGGTGGGGGCTTCCCCCCTACTCTCGATTTTTGCTCCATTTTTTCCTCGTTGCTGTGAAATTCAATCATGTTTTGCAGCCCTTTAGGCCTCCCAAAGCCCAGCAGCTGCATTCTCATCTGGCTTGAAAGCTTATCCTTGTGAACCCCAAACAGAACCGGGCCTGGGAGCCCTCCCTGATTGAAAGAAGCAAGCCCAGCCCAGGAGACAGCTCGGGAAGCCCTTTTCACCCTGCAGAAGGGAGATTGCCCCCTATAAAACACTCTGGGGAGCAGGGAAACCTTCGGGACATCGTGGCGAGCTGGTACCGGGCAGTTGTGGTTGTTGTTGTTGTTGTTGTTGCTGTTCTTGTTGTTGTTGTTGTCAGGAATTCCTGCGGGCAGCCCAGGGACAGCAATTAGTTCTCGTGTTAATCAGCGGCAGCTCCATCCTGAGCCCAGCACTGCTCATTCCCACAGCCAGGTTGGGACAAGGGGATCACAAACACCTGGAGCGCCTTCTTGCATTTAGAAAATCTCCTCTGGAGCCTCGCAGGCAAAGCAACACCGCAGCAAAGCTGAGCCCAGCTTTGCCCTGGTGTTAAGGCCGGGTTTATTTTAATGCAGAGGCTGCAGAGTGATTCTGGGCTGGCTGCAGAGCTTTGGTGGGCTCAGCACAGAGACAAGGCTGGGTTTATTTTAATGCAGAGGCTGCAGAGTGATTCTGGGCTGGCTGCAGAGCGGACTCAGCACAGACAGCAGCGATTGCTGCAGTCGGAGGAGCCAAGCCCCTGCATTCCCCGCAGGCAGTTCTATCTCTTTAGCTTGTCTAACACCGCGAGCACGATGCTAATCTGGTTATTTATCCCTCCTAACAGTGCCGCTATTATGGCACTTAATCCTTCGGCAGAATTCCCAGCCTTGGCAGATAACGAGGCGGGATGGCCAGGTGGTAGCGGAGCTTCTCTTTGGGATGGACTCTCCCGGAATACACAATCCCAATTATCCCTCTCCATCCCCCCCGCAGCTGGGAGCGGCATCTCCAGCCGCTTGAAATCCTGGGGGAGATGGGGCCGGGGGTTTGGGGTTGTGTGGGAGAAGGAAATTAAGGAATGGAGGTGAGGATTCAGCACCACACACCAGGGTCTGGGTCCAGAAGCAGCTTGAACGTGGGTTTGGGTTTGGGTTTGGGTTTGGGTTTGGGTTTGGGTTTGGGTTTGGGTTTGGGTTTGGCCAGAGGGTGCTGCCATGAGGTGGGGTGGGGCAGAGTTCAGGTGTCACCCATGGGGTCTTTCCTCTCCCCTTCAGGTGTTTTTCATCCACAGAGAGGAAATTAAGGAATGGAGGTGAAAATTCACAAATCTGTGTCCAGCAGTGACTTGAGCCTGGTTTTAGATCTGAGTCTGGCAGTGACTTGAATGCATTTTCTTCCAGTTCTATGGGATGTTTGTCCATGAGCAGCCCGGGTAGGGTGGGCAGAGCTCAAGTGTCACCCACGGGATGTTTTCTGTCCCCCCAGGTGTAGTGAGCAGAGCTCAGGTGTCTCCTGTGGTGTACCAATTTGAAAGCAAACCAGTGGGAGATCCCAAGTCAGAATTACAATTTAACAGGAAAATTAAGATAATTTTTAAATTTTTTTTTATTATTTTATAATTTTATTATTATTTTATAATTTTATTAATTTAAAGAATTGTTTTATAATTTTATTAATTTTTAAAAATTATTATTTTATTATTTAATTAAGCCAGAAACACTGGCTTAAACTGCCAGAGTCAGATACGACCTAACACCCTGTTGGGCAGGGTGGTGGTAGCAGTCTGATTAGATGGTGGCTGCAGTCCTGTTGAAGTGAT
>VZRV01006674.1:0-88262 GCA_013398115.1 Falcunculus frontatus | reverse complement strand
TTATAATAATTTGGAGGGAAGGACACGTTCCACTCTAAGGGAGGTTCCTACCTTCCTTGGTAGACACCTGTCTTTCAAACAAAGACAATGTACAAATTTATATTTGAAAAGTATATGCCTATGTGCCTTTTTGACCTCCAAAGCAAGTGTTTGAAGAATAAGGACAAAGGAAGTAAAATGTGTAGTGACTTTTTTCAGTTCTTTGGGCCAGACTAAAATGTACTCAAGAGAATCGTAATGTGCTGTTGTTTAGTGCTTTCTGAAAGTTCTGCCCTCCAGATCATGTCTGAATGAGAGGGAAAGGGGAGAAGAGTGGATGTAGATCCATGTATTGAAGATTCAGAAGCATGAAAATTCTCACAGTCCTGACTTTAATTCTTATTTTGAATTCCCAGTGGAGGCCTCTATTATTAACCAGTTTTTCTCCTCTCACGCTACTTAGAATAAAGTTTCAGGCTCCAGGTCTTGATGACAGCAGTGCATAATCCTCATAGCCAGTCACAGCATTTGGATCTCAGCGGTTTCTGGTGTAAAGTTCTAACCCTGTAAATTTGGACCTAAATACTGCTGTTAGTTTCCATTAGCACTGCTTATTATATTGCAAAGCTCCTTTGGCAGTCATAATATGCATCTATTTAGTTTGAAAGATATTAAGCCTCAGACAGAAGTTGTGGGCTTGCTACAGAATTTGCACATGCCAAAATCATAGAATCATAGAATGATTGGTTGGAAGGGACCTTAAAGATCATCTGATTCCAACCCACCCTGCCGTGGGCTGGGACACCTTCCACTAGACCAGGTTCTCCAAGCCCTATCCAGACTGGCCTTGAACACTTCCAAGGATGGGGCATCCACAACTTCTCTGTCAACTTGTTCTACTGCCTCAGCACGTTCACAATGAAGAATTTCTTCCCAATATCTCAATTAAACCAGCCCTCTGTTAGTTTAAAGCCGTTCCTTCTTATCCTGTCACTACAGGCTCTGGTAAAAAGTCCTTCGGCAACTCCATTAAAAAGGATATCAACGGAGTCTGTATGAATCAGGAACATAATTGACATAAACTTCTGTGATCAGTGAGCTCTCCATTAGATGATTAAGGCTCTGGAACACTGAATTATCAAGATGTTAACTGAAGCTAACAATTTTTTTTTTAACTCAGCAAAACAATTTGTAAAAAATTCCTTTGTTACCAAAATGGAACTTTTTGCAAAAGGAATCTACTTCCTTGTCTCTCATCTTAAGCTTAAAAATGTTTTGTTCCTAGCTAGCCCAAGTTCAGTCTTCACAGAATCATTTTGTTCTTAAACCAATTTTTCTGTCTGGCAAATACTTAGTAACTTCCTTATGTGGTTTTCTAGTAGGGGAACTAGTTCTCTTCTTAGCATAGCCAGCTGTTCCAAGGAAACAAAGCAAACTGAAACTTGTTAAGTAAACCAAAAGCTCTGCAGGAAAGAGAATGGAATTTTGTATTATACCTGGCTTAATTTGCAGAATTGTATAAATGATGCAGAATTTTATTCCCTGTCCTTATTCCCTGCATTTCCTGTATCTGGTAGTAACCAGTGTCGAAACTTTCTTTCCCCTCCAGCTCCAGATTTCACTGCAAAATGTTAAACAGGAGATAAGATATGGGCAATTTGAAACATGGAATATTTTATTTTAGATGTTTGCTGCTATTCCTAGTAACCTTTTTCTTTTTTTTTTTTTTTTTTTGGACAGACGATGCTAATGAAGAAGGGGCTCAGCTGAGTGAAGAGAGAGGTAAAGAATATTTTATGCTAAAATGTATCACTTCGGAACTGAAGCATAAACCAAACTGAAAAAATTCTAGAAATCAATTGCCTTAGTCAAGATAAGCAGTGCTAATCATTATTGCCTATGTTAAAACAGTCATCTCTGGTTTTTAACACAAAATTAGGGTGAACCATCCCTGATAATAAATAATGCATCATAAGACTGGCTGAGACTACTTTTTTCATGTCATCATCTATTATGAGCCTCTGAGCGATACGTTATTGCTTTTTATTGATAGCTAGTTTTAACATGAAGAGGAAATAGTAACAATTCTTCGGTGTCTTTGTAAAAAAGTGTGAATAGCGCAATTCTTAAGTCATTTGCCATTCTGAATAGTGGTAGTGATTTGTTCACAATGAAAACAGTAGCAAAACTCTTCCACAAACTCTTAAATACACTGAGCTTGATTAGACAGTGGTTCACAGGATTTTCTTCCTGGTCCTCCTAGTTTGCTGTTTAAAACAAGTATCACTGTTTAGGGTTTGTGGATGACATGAAATGGAAATGATGGATAGGTATAAGTGGAAGAAAGGCCAGAGCAGCAGGAAAAGGAGAGGACAGAGGATCAGATAACTCCCATAAGGACAAAAGCTTCCATTCAGGAGACTTCCACTAGTTTTTTCTAGAAAGCTTCATCCACTTAATCTTGATCAGGTTTTTTGTAACAGGCTTCCACCACAGGACCTTCTGATACTTTCCCTGCTGACTTCACCTGGAGGTCCTCAGTGAATGTCTCCTGTTCCATATGGATTTCTGTGCAGTGAAGGACCTCCTTTTATGTGCAAAGTAGCTCCCTATACTCTTCTGCGTCTCCTTCCAAACCAGCTAATACCCCTAGGTCTCTGTGACCCTGATCGCATCATGGTCCAGTGACTGTGCAGGAACATCCAGCTCTCTTTATGAAAACATACAGTATCAGAAAGGAGAGCCACGGGGAGAAAGGCAGGGATATACCAGCCAGAAAACACAGGTAAAAGCTTTTGAAGCAGTATGTTGGCTGCTTAAACTGGCGAGATTGTCCTAAAGACAAATGGATTATAATCATTTATCCAACCACCTAATTACCTTAGAAATTAGAAATACTTGAAGAATGGTGTATATGCATAGGTGTGAAAACACAGATATACACAGATAGATATATGTTATACTGATGGATCAGCACATTCTTTTCTGGCTCTTCTGGCCTGTTGATTTTATTACATATAATTGTAATTACATTTTGGTGTCAAGATTACTGGATAGGAACTTTTAGTAATTTTAATACAGTTAGTGTGATTGATATAGTTGTACGAACATACATAAAAGTAGAAAAAAAGGGTGCATCATTATATAACAAACATTTTCCAAAAATAATCCTACAGTTAAATTTGCAGTATTCATCTAACATTTCCAATTTCATTTTTTATATTTATCGTGACGTGTATTTTTATAAGCCAAATTATTTTGCATTTTTGTCTTGTTGTTTTTATGGAGATTATGCAAATTAAATTGGTGTGGGGTTTTTTCTAAAGCATTTTAAATTAGAATTAAAAGGAAGTGCAATTCTGCTTCATAGCCAATCTCTTCTTTTTTGTCTTCTATCCTTCACAGCTTCATTACTTTAGGTAAAGCTACATAACTACTCTGGGAAATCATCACTGAATTAATTTGAGGAAGATATTTCCCTACCTGTCTCTTTCTGTATATGAGTGTATATGAGATAGGTCAGATCAGAGCTGCCCTCACAGGTCTAGGATGCTATGAGCTTCAACATCACATCCTTGGTTATTTCTTTATCAGTTGGAGGTATTTTGGGAATCAGTGCATTGGCTGTCAGCAATCAATACCTACAGGGTTAAAAATAAGTATCTTTTGTATATCCACCCCAGTAATGTAGCGGGTATACAAAAGTTACTCCCTTTTGACCTATTTCTGTATGGAGTTTTTAATGATTGTAAGATGTGTTTACTGAAATTATAAATACAAACATAATTTTTGCATTGAGGGGAGTTTTCATTTTTATACTCAGATTTTTTTTTCAGTTTGGAGAGTATCTGCTTTTTACTTTTCAAAGGGGAAAATAGAGAAGTAACTTCTAGTCACCACTTCAAGATATTAATTGAATAATCATTCTTCATTCCACTTGACTTCATGGGTCATGACTGCAGCAGATGGAGTCAACAGTTGGCACCAATATTGATGACCCTTTGTCCTTGAGCTGTCCTTATCCAACCAGCTTTGGGGTGTTTCCCCCAATTCTTTTGCTTAAAGTGAAAAAGAAATGTTGGATTCCTAGAGAGCACATGTTGCAGACGACAGACATGTATAGGACCTTTGGCAGAGAGTGAAATCTAAATTTTACCTAAATTCCTGTGCCTCAGCTTCCTTTTGGCTGGGTGTTTCTGAGGGCCAGTATCAGACCAAGAGAAAACACAGAGAAATACAAGGACACAAATGAGCTGTAGGCTCTTTGTGTCTGTACCAATGGCACTTTGATGAATGTGGTAGGATGATGAGGTGGAGGTTACAAAATCAGTCCTAGTTTAAATCTGGTGGCAGAAATTAAAGGGAAAAAAACCCTGATCCTGGTTTGGTGTCTGCTGAAGGCAGTGGGAATATATCCATTGGCTTCAGTGCATACCAGATTAGGCTTTAGTAATAGATAGAAAATTACCCGGGAGTAAGAAGTAACAGATTACCAAATGAGTGTATTACTGAGTGATGGATACATTACAGAAGTAGTCTGTCTGCTGTTGCACCCAGAAGTGCAAATATCTCATTACATGCAGAAAGGCCTTTTTTCTTTGATTAATCTTCAAAATAAATAAGATAATATCCTAATTACATCTGTGTCCTGGTTTAAAGGAGAGGTGTCTGCCAAGGAAAGCAGGAACCTCCCTTGGAACAGAAAATGTGACCTCCTCCCCTCCAAATTATTATAACTTTGAAATTAAGGGGCTTTCAGGCAACGATATGGGAGAAGGAATAATGGTTCTTTACTAGTATATATATATATGTATAACAAGGCAAACAAACAACAATAACTATGGCAGCACCAACAAACGGAACAGAACCCCAGTGCCAGCCTCTCTCGGCCGCAGGCCCTTTCCCCTTCCGTGCAGTGACACTCACAGCCGGCAGGGGGCGCTGCTGGCTCCCGGCCGGGCAGGGCGGGGGCGATGATTCCCCCGCACCTGCAGGGGGCGCTGTGGCGCGATCTCGGCCGCATCTCTCTCACATGGTAATGGCGGGTGTGCTGGCAGAAGAGAGAGAGAACGGGCTTTCCTTTGCAAACTCACGGGAAGCAGCTGGTCTCAGTGCCACTCAGGAAGCTGAATGGAGTGCAGCAGGAAACCTCGGAAGCAGCAAGCTGGAACAACAGAGACAAGCACACCTGGGGTTNCCCGGCCGGGCAGGGCGGGGGCGATGATTCCCCCGCACCTGCAGGGGGCGCTGTGGCGCGATCTCGGCCGCATCTCTCTCACATGGTAATGGCGGGTGTGCTGGCAGAAGAGAGAGAGAACGGGCTTTCCTTTGCAAACTCACGGGAAGCAGCTGGTCTCAGTGCCACTCAGGAAGCTGAATGGAGTGCAGCAGGAAACCTCGGAAGCAGCAAGCTGGAACAACAGAGACAAGCACACCCGGGGTTCAAACAAAATGTAGCAGAAACTCGGGGGCCCTGCCCAAAGCCCCAAGGTGTCCGGGTGTCAGGTTACAGTGTAGCAAGCAGCCCTGAAGCAGTGGAAGAGCACAGCGGGGCTGGGTGGAGAATTGCTCCCCTGAGTAGCTCACCGGTGATGGCTGGTTCCGGGGTCNGCAAACTCACGGGAAGCAGCTGGTCTCAGTGCCACTCAGGAAGCTGAATGGAGTGCAGCAGGAAACCTCGGAAGCAGCAAGCTGGAACAACAGAGACAAGCACACCCGGGGTTCAAACAAAATGTAGCAGAAACTCGGGGGCCCTGCCCAAAGCCCCAAGGTGTCCGGGTGTCAGGTTACAGTGTAGCAAGCAGCCCTGAAGCAGTGGAAGAGCACAGCGGGGCTGGGTGGAGAATTGCTCCCCTGAGTAGCTCACCGGTGATGGCTGGTCCCGGGGTCGGGCTACGCAGAAGGGGCAGCTCTAGCAGGGGACGGGGTGCTTCCGGGTCCCAGCCATGCACGCACTGGCTCTGGGCTCCCAAGCAGCAGAGAAGCAGAGAAGCAAACCAGTAAGCTTCAGTCACAGTGCCAAAGGAAAAGAAAAAAACAGGCAAAAGCCACTCGGCAACAGGTATCTCTCTTCAGAGGGATCGCACTGCGTGGCTGTGGAGACAAAATCACCCCACCAGAAGGAAGCAACCATCCCTCTCCCCATAGCCCAAGGAAATCCCAGGCTAGCTCTCACCCATCGTGATACTCCCGTAGCTGGGGAGGGCGGGGGACAGCGACCACCCTGGACACAAAAACAGAAACAAAAATTAGTATGGGATAAAAAAATCATCCCCAAGACAATCTGCCATATAATATCCATTAATATCTACATTAATACTATAAAATCAACAAGCAGGAATGACCATTTTGGCACGTTTATCACATAACATCACTGCATATATTGGACATACTAGAATAAGAAAGATGTTTAAAAATAAAAATAATCCACTCTTATTAAATATACACACTCAAATCCACTGTTCTAATGGCATTTGACTCACAGGATTTTAACCCATCGGTCTGTTATTCTGAGTGCTGAGTCTTGTAGCAGTTTCTGGTTTAACAGCACCATTTAATTTGAAGTGCTTTGAGGTTATCATGTGTCATGCAGTAGATGTTAGAAGGGTTTGAGTCAAAAGGGCAGATCTAGTAATAGCAGGTCCAGGCCTGTGCAGGTCTGCATCTCAGCTCTGCTTTGTGGATGATTTCTTACATAACCCAAGACAAGGACCAGATGACCCAATAGTCAGTGTTTCCTGAGTGTTTTCATTTCCTTTTTTCTTTTTTTTTCCTAATGGTAAGAGAATTTACATAATAATATTTACATATTTACATAATAATGTTATTATGTGCTGACATAAGTCGATTCTCTTACCAATAGCATTAAAAAAAAAAAAACCACTCAGGAAAAACTTTCAATTGTGAATCTGTGTTCTCCCTCAACCTGTTCGGCTTCAGTCTCTGCCAGGTACCAAAGCCTTTTGACCTCATCTCTATGTCTGTTGACACACTACTGTCATTTCCCATCAAGTAGTTGTTCCTAATAAATGCCCTGCTGGTTATCTTGTTTTTATCCTGAGCATCCTAATTAATCACCTATTCATTACTTAGAAGCCACAGGCAGTTAAAACAGTAAGATGAAGGATCTCGTTCACACTAACAAGGCCTAATACCTAATAATATCCTATTACAATCAAGATACATAAGTACAGAATTTTTTGCATGTTCCACTGTATGCACACCCTTGCACTTGGAGATTGTTTTTTGGAGGGAGACTTCATCTTTTTTCCTGAGATGAAAGCAGCAATCCCTTGTGACAAGGCAAATTTGGAAGTTGTGAAGGATTTTGGAAATAGGTTACTTGGAGACAGACTGTGAGATTTAAATGACTTGTTGACCCTGTGAATTAGCCTGTAAAGAAGAAATATTTTTCCCAGCAGTAGAGCATTTTTGCAAAAATGATCACAATTAGAAAAGCTTTTAATATGATCATTTCAGACACCTGTCCAGGTGCGCCCTTTTTAAAAAGAAATTTGCGGACAAAATTTCTGTAATATTTGGCTAACTGTTTGGAAGGACATACACACTGCTGGAGAGCAGAAAGGGTTAAGTGTTGGGTTTTGATCATGGTTAACATAGCTCCTTTTTGTCTCTGGAATAAGGGATATCTGTTAAAAAATAGTGAACTTGTGACTGAAATCTTGTTCTCCGGGGACACTGCCTTTACATCCTTTTGTGAGCATTTTGAAGGCTATTTATAGAGTGCAAAAAGATCATTTCTTCTAAGGTAGTTACAGTTCTGACTTCTCTAAATGTACAGCTCCTCCCTCTCCATCTTTGGGCTGTCAATTAAGATGTTGGTTATAATATCTAATGTATTCTAGTAGTCGTGAAAGACCTGGCTGGACATTTGCACTTTAACTTGATTGACATTAGACGTGTGGGACTGGAGGAAACTTCACAGATTGGTTAGATGATAAAATTCATCAGTAGAGAGGCAAGTGTTGATTGAAGCATTCCTATTGATTCAGTCCCCTAATGTGAATTATTCTCAACCAAAAAAGAGAACGTAGCAGGTAGTTCAGAGTGGCATTTGAACCAAAGAAGCCATTGATACGGTCCACTATAAATATTCAAGTTATTTTTTAAAAGAAAGTGAAAGCATTGGCATGAATCAGTCTTCACAAATCTGGTTATTTTCAGGACCTCTCTTTTGTATTAAAGTTCTTGTTGAACTTTACCGGCATTGCTCCTGAGCCCTTTAAAGGGTTGACAAAGCATGTCTTTATTTGGCAGGTTTTGCCTTTATTTTTCCCCATAGATTTTCTTGTGGTTACTCCTGCCTTCTTCACTCCAGAAAGAAATTCATCTTAGCACTTGAAAATTCTTGTTTTCCTCAAAATACAGTGTCTGAATCTCAAATTCAGATGAGCAAACATGATGACATGACACATGACGTGTCCTGTATTAAGTGCACTCAGGAAGTCTACCGCCTGGGACCAAGTCAAACCTCAAGGCTTGTTTTACTTTGCAGTAACTGGGTTTATTTACTGATTGCTAAGGACCCTTCATGCTCTGGGCTGTATGTAGTTCCAGAAAGAAACAGAAATTGCCTTCTAGTAGAAATTTACAAGAGCAATGATCAGTTCAGCCTTTTTTTTTTCATAATGCTCTTCCATTAAAATTAAGAAAGTGAGATAGAATTTAATTCCTCACATACAGATCTCCATTTTGGAATTTTTATTGACATTTTGAGCTGTCCTGCCACCTTCCCAATCCATGGCTCTTCTGGGTTTTTTGGGCATAAGTATGGTAGAATAACCAGTTTTCCAGGAGGGCGGGCAGAGGATGTTTCTGTGTTCCCTGGGCTCCATGCAAAGCCAATGATTCACTCCCTTTTTGTCTTTTGAATGAACACAATATTCTTAGAGTTACAGAATATCCTGAATTGAAGGGACCCACAAGGATCGTTGAGTTCAACTACGCCTTGAATCTGCAAATTCTCTTTTCACATCCTAACTACTTTCATACCTCCTGCTTTGAAATTTTCAGCATTTGGTTCTAGATATATGTAATTGTGGAAGGGCAGAAGATAAAAGGGGAGAATCTACGGCTCTTAGCAGAGCCAAGTCCTTTATGAGAGCTGGGCATCTGATTGTCAAAAGCTGTTCAAAACTCCAGCAACATGAAGAGTAGATGATTTTGTGGCATATATGTGACAGCAGAAGAGACCCAGGGAGTTTTTGAAACACCTAAGCAATTTATAAAACATGTGTAGATAGTTTTTTCCCAGTTGTTAATTAGCTAATTAGTTTGAAGTAATACCATGATTCTTATTTTCTGATGGCAACAGCAATAAGGGTGAATCAGGTGAGGTCATGTGAGGTCTTCCTAAATTTCCTGGTTACAAGTGGTCAAGGTTTATTTCCAGCACACACAAAAGTATGCTTTCTTTAGGCTTCTCCTGCACCCAAGCCCTCCGTTAGCCACAAGGAATCAGGAGGTTTGACAGAAAGTCAAATGACAGAAAGTCGTTGTCCCATCATGGTTGAATACATTCAGTAGGCGCAATGAATTGAGTTTTAATTGTCTGTCAGTTGCTGCTTTTGTGGTTAAGCAACGATGTTTAAAGAATGTTTTAATTAGAGAACTTGCTTGCATGAAATGTCTTAATTTTTGAATACCTTTTATGCTTAATTTCTATCTTGGCCTCCCTTTTTAGTAACAGGTGTACCGGTTTGAAAACAAACCAGTGAGACACTCTTAAGTCAGAAATACAATTTAATAGGAAAAAGTAAAATAAATGCAATAGTACAAAGAAAACCACTGACAGAGTCAGAATACAACCTGACACCCTGTTAGGCAGGGTGTTGGTAGCAGTCCGGATGAAGTGGTCCTTTTAAAGCAGTGTTCCTGTAGAAAAGAGTCTGGTCTTCACCTGAAGGTCCAGTGGCGTAGCTCTTGTCCTCTGGGAGTCCTGTAGGTACGGGCTGTCTGTGGTATTCCAAACCTCTGATTATATACAGATGGGAATGCTCAGTTCCTCCTCCTGGGCAGAGCATCTCACAATGGGATGGTGAGTCACGAGGCAAGGCACTGATGGGCACATTGACAGGAGATAGTCAGTAGGAGTTAAGCTATGAGTCATGCAGCAGGGTCCTTGATTGCCCATTAAACAGAGATAGCCCAGAGGGAGTTATCAAGGATGAGTCATGGCAGCAGATAACAAACACTGCCCCACCTGTTTTAACAGTTTATGAAGATGGTGATAGAATACATGCTTTCAGTTACATCTTACATTGTAACCTAGGACACAGGCATTCTCTGCTACCAGTTTGTACCTTGAGGTGTGTCATAGCAAACCAGCAGTAATGTCATCATTCATGTTATGATGACAGGATATTTTGAAAATATTGCAGAAAAAGTTCATAATTTTTAAAGTTTAACCAACTGAGATTAAACACTGTGTACTTCAGTCCCTATAAGCAAGGAAGATCTCACATTTAATTGGCCTCAATTACTTTTTTTACTCCCTTTCCTCCAGCTTGATATTGCCTACTGTCTGAAAGGCTGGAATGGATTTTTTTCAACCCAAACATTTCTATCTTATGAAACTTTAATTTCTTTAACTTCACTATCAAATTTGTTTCCCTGCCTTTCATTTAATTATTTATTTCAATCTATATTCATTTGTTGTGTTAAAACAGTGACTGGAGAATTGAGCTGAGAGAAAAAAAACATTTAGTTCAGATTATTTCTCCACAGTTCCATAATGCGCTATAATAAATACTATGTTTAGAAGTACAAGTTAAAACTTGTAATTATTTGGTTGGGGTTTTTAATTATTGTTTCTGTAGAGATAAAGAGCTTGTGAAGCAGTATGTTATTTCAGTATGAGCTTTCTTCACTTCTGTCCTGTGAAAGTCAGAGAAAGTCTAGTCCAGGCTGAAAGACATGTACGTATTATAAATTTCATAAGAAATGATGCAATAATTAGTTTTAATAACAGAAAGATAGGCATTGAGAACTGAATGGAGTGCTGAGATAAAACATAGAGTTGTGGTTATCACACATGGTAATATCTGATACAATGAAACCATTTCCAAATAATGTATGTAATTTATAATTTTTTATGTTTAAAGAAGTACAGCCTCCATCTCCCACAAAGAGCAAAGAAGAGCAGCCTGAGGACCTGCAGGATGATGCTGAAGGTAGGTGGTCTAACAGCTTCTCAGGGCTATTAATCAATCCACATTTGGAGGAAGAGTTTATTTTGAATTCTTGGGAAAGAACTGGAAAACCTTCAGTTAAGAATGCTGTTAGCACACACTTTTTGGCCTAGATAAAGGGATTATAAGTCTTCAGAAGTGTATTTCATCCTAAGGTAGATTCACAATTACAAATCCTATTTTTATGTGATGGGCTACTAATTATGGCTGATACATCTTAATAAATTGCTGCTGTTTTATCTCTAACCTGTTCTGACTTTATGTAATTAAAAAACCCAAGTGTGATCCATGTTGTACAGGGCTTGGGTCATAGCCTGGTTGGTTAAGTTGGTCAGGTACCTGCTGCTAAACACAGAGCAATATAATCATCACCTTCTTTTTCTACAAGAAATTTTTGCTGTTTTCCTTTTTATAGTGTTTATGTTTCTAGACCTTACACAGTGTAGTACATCTATCTGCAGTTAGAAGTCACAGGTGACTAACATTATGCCTAGAGTGTTGTTTCTCTAAGCGTACTTTCCTCCACTTGAGTCTGCTCAGGGAAGCTTGTCCATGTGTATGGACGTAAACGTGGTCTATGCTGTTGTAAAACTGGATCAACGTATATTTTCCTAGTCTCTGTCTCATTGGGAGAGTTGTTTAAAAGATGTTAACATCAAAGGTTTATTTTCAGAGTACACAGTTGTACTAGTTTGAAAACAAACCAGTAGGAGATCGCAAGTCAGAATTATAAATTAATAGGAAAATTAAAATAAATGCAATAGTACAAGAACACTGACAGAGTCAGGATACAACCTGACACCCTGTTAGTCAGGGTGATGGTAGCAGTCCAGATGAAGTGGTCCTGTTGAAGCAGTGGTCCTGTAGAAGGGTCAGGTCTTTGCCTGAAGGTCCAGTGGTAGCTCTTGGTCCTCTGGGAATCCAGTGGGTAAGGGCTGCTTGTGCTGTTCCAAACCCCATTATATCCAAGTGGGAATGCTTGGCTCCTTCCCCCTGGGCAGAGCATCTCACAACGGGGCTGATGTAATTGTATGAGTGATGCAGTGGGTCCTTGATTGCCCATTAAACAGAGATAGCCCCCAGAGGGAGTTACCAAGGATGAGTCATGGTAGGAGATAAACACTGCCCCATCTGCTTTAACAGCTTGTGAAGATGATAATAGAAGACATACTACTGGTTACATCTTACATTGTAACCTAGGACAACAGTTTCACACTGCTTTCAGAGATGTGAAAGAGCAAAAACACCCCAATGCTGAAGAAATTCCCCTTCTGGGAAATAGTTAAAAGGAGGAACCTTAATCTTTAATCCATGACAGTTCCTTATCATGGATTCTTTTTGATCTAATATTCCTCAAATGACACATCTCATTTTGTACCTCAACCAGTACCTCCATACCATCTCATTTTGTACCTCCATAATCTTCAGCATTTTGACCTAGCGCCATGGATTCAGCTCCTAAAATATTCTGACCTGGGTATAGTGTGAGTCACAAAAAGCAGAAAAAGGTTAACATCTATCATTTTAAGTAACTGCTAGTATCATCCTGTCACTAATGTTGTGACTGGTTGTTAATGGCAAGTGGTTAAAGCAATAGCTGTCATCTCCTGGAAGATGTGGAAGGACCCAAGAAATTTCATCAGACCTGAGCGTCTTTCCTTTCATGTTGCACCGAAGCCAGATTAAATTAAAATACCAATTTTATGTTTGGATTAGAGAATTCAGCAATGACAAACCACATGGCCATTTGTATGCAGGCTAACCCGCAGATGGGATTGTGGTGACACTTTCAATGTTCCTAAACAGAACAAGAGTTGTTTTACAATATATTCTTACATGGAGTGTGGCTAAAAGTTTTCCTTGTATCGGTGTCTTGAAAATGCCAAAACAAAACAAAAGGAAGATAAAAAGTATGTCAAAGTGTAAGCCTTTCCTTCCATTCAAAAATTAACTGATGACGTTGTTTGACTCTTTCTGTGGCTCCGTAGATACTGCTTCATATTTCTTGGTGACCTACAGTTCACTTTGTGAAGCACAATGCATTGGAAGGGCAAAGTAAACAGTATGGCAGTAGAATTATTGCGTTACTCCTGAGCTGTAAAATGCCTGAACTCCTTGAATTTGATGCCATACAGTAGATTTTGCTGATGCAGAACTGAAGTCTGTAAAACATAATCACTGCTGCAAGGTTGAATAAATATAGCCGGTGGCAGAGCCTCCATCTCCTAGACAGGAACCAAACCTGTAATGTTTAAGATTGAAAGTCTAAATTTAGCCTTAAGAGTTGTTGTGATAGAGGAAAGAATAGGTGATTAAAGTGTTTGCTGAGGGGCCTGTGGAGAAACCTGGGTCAGATTTCCTTGCCATTACCTTTGCCTCTGGAAGAGGAGACAAGAAGTTGGGCTCTAGACACTGAATTCCTGTCAAGTTGCTAAGTAGCTGGAGTCTATTGTCTCACACCTGTGAGCCATTTCCATTGAAGTAAATGGGATTTGCACATATTTGTCTGAGAAGAGGATTTAGTTTCTCCTGGTCCAGTTATTAGCTGTTGGTTTTGACTAATTAAAAGAACTTTTAATGGGGTGCCTTGAAGATTATGAAAGTTCTGAATATGTGACATGAAGCACAACTACATGTCTGAGTAATTTTATTTAGGTAGGGGATTGTCTTTACTTCCAGAAAGCGACCTTTTTTTTCTTTGTAACAGAAAAGCTGAGTAGCTAATGCATATAAACAGTCTTGAATAAAACACAACAAAGCCAAACTCTGCCTGAGGTCAACTTGGTTGAATTTCTCTTAGGGTAAAACTGAAGCCCTTTGTGGTGTGTTTAAACTTTGGGATGGTTCACTTTAAGTACCCCAAGGTTGGGGGGTTTTTTTAAAAAAAGAAAAGAAAAGAAAAACCCACCCAAAATCACACACACAAAAAAGTAAACAAATATAAAAAACAAACAAAAACCGCCAAAAGTCCAACCCCTACCTTTTAGCAATAAATGCAAGTCCAAATTTAACATAGGATATTATTTTCCCCTTGGTAACATGACGACCTATAAAGTATTTAACAAATATACACTGAGACATGGGAAGAACGCAATGTATTTTCCTCTGCTTGGTTGTTAGTGTCCTTTTAGATTGAAGATGGGAGTACAGCTTGCAATGATAGCAGCCTCATGTCTGCCCTCGTGGCAGTCTCTGAAACCTATTCCACTGAGTTCAGCAATATTTCTGCTGTAATATTTTTCTCCAGCTCACCAGGCTGGTTCATTGGCTAGAGGCAATGGAGCAATATCTTTTCAGTGCATGTAAAAACCTCCACAGAAGATTGGGTACAGTAAGTTCCTTTATTATCACCCTCTTTGCAATCAAGGAAAGGCGAGTAAGTGGCGGTATGTAAGGGGCTTGTTTTGCAGTAAGCTAAAATAAGCATTTGACATGCTAATGAAAGCAATCTTATACCGAACCGCTAAAGCATTAATGGTGTCTGTTATTATGCTATTAGATATATTGTTCTCTGCCTCCAGACTGTTGGTAGAGAAAAGTGTGAACTGCGCAGCAGATTCTTATGTCAGTGGTTATATTTCATAGATTTTCACTGCAGAGCTATTGTCTGTGAAAATGGATAGACTGGGATACATCTTTTACTCACAGGTTCCCTGCAGTATTTCAGGTTTGACATGTGCAAACATGTCATATAATTTTTTGCTTTTTTGTTCTTTTTTTTTCTCCCGCCACTTTTTCCCGCATCCTGGGAGAGTAAAAGCAGCCAGGGATAATTTTGCCTTTCCCTCATTCATTGATTGAGTGATTGAAAAGTGCCGGGTGAACAAAATATGTTTGGTACTAAACAAAACATATGCTTGTCTTACTTCAGTAGCTTCATAACGCAGTCTTAAAGTGGTTTCATAGATAAAATGGCAGTACTTGTCACAGCAAAGCAGCCATGAGTAGGCACAAATGCCACAGTCACCCGTTCTCATCCTACTTATTGTCACCAAGCTAAGGCAAATCATTTATACAAAAGCCTAACAAAACAAAAATTTTAAATGTTCCTTGTTTCTCTTACCTATGTCCCCACGTGTCCTCCCATATCTGGTGAACAGCATGGTGTGTGCAATAAATTTTTCCAGTGGTGGGAGAAGCAAAACTGTTCACTCTTTCCTTCTTCATGGGATTTCTCAGATACAAAGCAGAGCCTGCCCAAGAGCTGCCCCATCAATTCCCTCCATGGTCTGTGTGAGATCAATGTTGTATCAAAGATGAGTAACACATCTAGTAAAAGCAGCACAACTGCCTGCTTTTTCTCTTGCTCCAGCAGAAAAAGAATCAATCCATGCAGCAAAAGCCATTTCCGTGCCCTCCTTCAAGGGATGCGAAGACAGAATTGGAGCTCTGGAAGTTGTTTTACTCCAGCTTCTCTCATAAGCTGCCCCCTAGATGAATGATCAGATTCCTCCTGATAGACTGATAGGCTGCCAGTCTCCCTGTGCACAGAGCAGGTCTGCTGGAGTTGTTTGTCCAGGATGAACTTTATCTGCTTTCCATTCACTTGGTGGAAAGGAGAAGAGGTTGATAAATAAGCCAAACCACAAAGGTCAAAATGAACACAAATCACCTTTAACAGAGTTGATAGTGTTGGTTCCTTTGCCTGATGGGTTCATCACAATTTGGCTTCTTGGCTTTCAAAGGTAACATAGCATGTCTGAATGTTGTGTCAGAAATCCAGGCTCACCAGCTGGCACCTGTCTGACTTGGTGGATGCTCTGTCCATGAGAGATGTCAGTCTGGCTATTGAAATACATAGCAGAAATAAGGCAAAATAAAACTGCATCTTATTTCAACAGCTCATTGGTCCAGCAGATCATGGCCATTCAGTAGGATTTTCACCAAGAGGGAGACACCCAAAAAGTTTTTGTGAAATGGTAAAAAGCACATAATCTTGGGACTAGAAAATAAACCTCTGTTTGTGGCTTAATCCTTTAATAGTGAGATTAACATAAGGCTTCCCCTTCCTGCTTCTCCTTTATATGCCATGAATTTTGCAGCTGTGCTGCTCACTCCCTAGCTTCATGGAGAGTGATCAAGTGTATGCATCCACCATAGTCCATGGCACTTGGCTTGTGCTGCATCCCTCCAAGGTGGGCTCAATCCTCTCTGGAGCTGGTGGGATACACAGCGTAGCTGCTCTTTCTTGCCATTACACGAATGTTCTAAGCATCTCTTCTAAGGTTCTTCTAACAGTGTGCAGGCCTGATTGTCTCTCTCTTTGAGGTATGAGTTAATATTTTCTAGATTTGACTTCTGATTAGTTTTAATACATTCTGCAGTTTATAGCAAGTGGTTATTTTATCCTTTGATGAACTGTAGCTACATTCCTACTTTGCATCCCATGGGGTAGTCATATTCTTCGGTAAATTTCTGCTCTAATCATAATCTACTAAAAGTGAACATCGAGACACATAATTATACTTCAAAAAACACACAGTCACTTATTCAGCCTTAAGAGTGTTGCTTTTTATTATGATAGCTTAGAACTGACTGTCTTCTTTTTGCCCCCAAACCTAATCCTTTAATAAAATGTTAAATGAAGATAAAATACTACAGAAGAAATTCCCTGGGAAGGATGTGTATCAAACATGTCTGTGAGACATTTCACCTTAATGCAGATGGGTTATATTTAAAAAGTGTCAATTAACCTCCATCCACTGTGGTTGATAGCTTCTCTTTTCACTTCTGAAGTCCACCATCTATCTTGACTGATTACAGCTTTCAGAATATTAGGTGATCACCTTGCACTTAGCCAGGGGTAAAATAGGATGCTATCTGTATTTTCAGTTGTATTTTCTCTCTGAGCAAACATTTCTTAGAGGATTCTTTTCATCGGTGAAGTGGCTTATGCTGTTCCATTAAATTGCCATGCAGTGGCTGTGCAAAACTTGGAAAACGCAGCTCATTTTGGCCTCCACAGGTGATCTGCAGTCCTGTTGTGTTGGCCATTTACCCATTTGGGTTTCTTTTAGCAACTGAATGTACATCTGTGTAACAGCACCAGGAAGACACTTGCAATTCCTGTTTTTACCCTGAATGCTTCAGAGTAGATTGTCTTCCTTCTGAAATGAGCTAGGGTGCAAAAGACTAAGTTACTGGGGTGACTAATGCAATGTTGTCAGAGGAGAATTCTATGCAGTGACACACCCCAAGGCACCTGCAGGGGACTCATCTGTCAAGGAATTCATTGCTCATTTCTAAGCATGATGTGAATAACAGTAAACCATCATGATTGTTTGGGTCCAGTGCAGGAGATGGGGCTGGTCCCTTCATTCCGAAATACTGATGCCAAATAGTCCATGGTTTTGTTTGCATTTTGTGTGGGTTTTTTATGAGTGTAGTCTTCTCTGTGGCTTCTCTGTCTGTTTCTTCAATTTGTGAAAAATCAAAGTAGGTCTCAAGTTTTATTTTGACTGTGGCTTGGAAAAGAAGCCATGTGGCTATCTGTCATGGTATATAGTTACTCAGACCTTAAGCAAACTGTAAAAGTATGAACAAAGAGTAGATTTATATAGTAATGATAAAATCTGTGGGTTTATTTTGGACTTGCCCTCATGGGGTCATTTTGTTTCTCTGTCTCTTGGACAGGACTAATTGTAGGGCCAGGAGTCAGGGCTTCTCTATACTGCTGTGTCTATACTGCATCAACTCATAGGAGCGATTTATGTCCACTTCTATACTCTACAAGAACAGTAGTAATACTGTGCAGCACAGTGTGTATATTTTTTTGCATCAAAATGCCAATTCTTTGTCCTCTGCACAGACTGCCTGTGACATCTAGGATGTGATATCCATCCATATTCTAGTTGTGTTGGTCAGCTCAAGCTTCCAGGAGATGTCTCCCTTCGTTTGTTTTGAACCATCACAGGAATAGCGATGCTCAGCATCTTTGGCAATGAAATGTTCCACACCCCTTGCCCAGCACACCTGTATTGCACAATCTGAGTCAATGGAGAGTTATACCCAGTGAAAAGCCAGGTGAGCTCAATGTTCCCAGTAGTGAGTTGAGACAAACCAGCATGCTCCTGTCTTCCCAGGACTTAATTTGATGCTGTAGCTGTTGTCCCCTGGTTCTTCCCTAGCCAGGAGAGGTATGATGGAGCTGAGTTAGTTGTCTTGTGACCCACAGAAGAGTGAAGCAAGGGGAACATGCATGGTGACTTCAGCAGGCTTTAACCGAGACACTTGTATTTCTCAGGATGTTAAATAGGTGAAATACAATAGTTTTATTTTTAACCTCTGAGATAAGCCACTCAAACTACAGTTTTCTCATTCTTTTCCCACACTCCTGGACAAAATTCTGCATGGAAATGAAACCCTGTTGTTTATTGGGCTGACGAACTTCACTGGGCTGGGTGTATTCACTGTAGCATGTTCAGGGCTGCATCTGCAGAACGGTGATTTGTTGAAGCAGCACAGAGGGAAGAAGTCTCATAACTCCATTAAACAATTACTGCAGATAACTTGTTACTAACCCTTCTTAAAATTTACCCCAAAGGGGTTATATACAAGTAGTGATTTAAAGTGACCTAAATCATAATTTAATTAAAAGAAACTAAAATGCAAACTGAAAATGTTCAGCAACCTCAGGCCACCACCCTAATGATTCACCTTAATGTGTTTGTAGTTCTGCAATAATGGCCTTTGTGTTTATGTGCTTCTTGGTTTATGTCTGATATTATTGTGCCACTGGAATAGTTTGAAAATAGTTGCAGGCTGTATGATCTCAAGTGTCTATATGGATGTACATGTGCTTTCTTCTCACATTTTAGAGGTTTCACTGATGCCAGCGTATCTACTTGTGTGCAGAATGCAGATCAAGGCCTATATTTTTAATTTTCTCATTAATTAGTTTCTCTGCTATACAATAAGGACCTTCATGACATTAGTATAATTACCATGGCAGTATTTTTGTGCTGTAAAAAAGATAGTTCAAAACTGGCATCCCTTGTCTGCCAGATCTTGGTTGCACTTGCATTTGTTATACGAGAAAGAAGCACAGGTCAGACCAATAGAGAGATGCCACAGTCACTGGCCATGCAAAGAAGCAGAGGCTGCTCCTGGACTTGCATGGCAGAGCCATGCAGAGATGTAACAGGATCAAACCGGATGTTCCAGGATGTGGTACCCACACAAATTAAGATGGAAGCCTCAGATGTTGGTCCTTGGTCACTTTTATTTCTACCCCAGGAAGGAGGAGGAAGAGGTTCGAAGAAACCTTATTCTGGGTGTTGACGCTCTATGGCTGATATAAATACAGCTTTCTCAGTAGCAAAACCGATTTTATTATTAATAGCCTCTGTGTACATGGTTGGACTTGATAATCCTTGTGGATCCTTTCCAGATCAGGATATTCTGTGGTTCTGTGTTGGAGGGGTAGAAATGGAGTGGTTAGTACTGGTTATGCAGAATTTCTTCCTTTAAATAGAAAAATACACTATCTACAATTCTGTTTTCTTCTGAAAAATGTCTTTTTACACCAGAGGAAGAAAGGTGTGTGAGCAGACCTAGCACTTCCTCAGCTCCGAAATGGAAAGAGCCAAGAGGCCAGCAGGCTATTAATATTTTTGACTTTCCGTGTTTGTCACAACAGTGGAAGATGTAAGAAGCCACACGCTTCCGTGGAGAAAATTTTTCTTGTGGAGAAAATTTAAAGAATACTGAAACCTGCTCCAAGGGTTTGTCTCCTGATCTTTCATCAGGATCTTGTCCCAGCCCTCTCCTGTCTGATGGCTGGCTTATTACTTATCATATTATCTGCTTCATTTGGGGACTGCCACTGCAGCTGGCACCTCACTGCACATGCTAAATGCCTCTCCATAACAGAAAGTGGGCAGGCAGTCCTGGAGAATTCTCTTTTCTGGTGAAGTTAGAAGTGCCACTTGCTCTGCCAGCTTGCTGAGCATGCTGATTGATCCTTGTTTAGCCTCTTTTCTACGAAATGTGTCGTGTAGGGAAGGGGCATGGGTTTTCTTGATGACCTCAAAGAAAATGCCAAGAGGAGAGAGCAAGAACCTATCAGGCAGTAGTCAGCTTGGCAAGAGAAAGCAGAATATATGGACAGAAGTAGGTCTTTTAGTGTCTGATGTGCTTATTTCGTTTGTATGGTGCTACTGTAATCCTCAGACTTCTATTTTTTTCAACTGACTGTTATGCCAGGGGGAAAGAAACAGATGTTCCAATTTGTCTTGTGATGTGGCTCAAAATCATTTACATTTTCTGGCCTAAAATGACATGACATGTCATTTGCTACTTTTTGTATCTCCTTTGGAGTGAGTGACAGATTGCTGTTCAGTTACCAGTGTAATAGAAAAGCAAATATAGTGAGGACAGCTTTCACCTAAAGAAATGCAGTCACTGATGCTCCAGTAGTGGGGAGAGAAGGATGGCAGGTACTGTAGAAGCCATCCAGTGGAAACGACATTTTTATTATAAATAATGTCATGGGGAAGACTCAAGGGAAAGGCACTGGCTCTGGCTTTTCTGCCTGGAGAAAAGAAGAGCCAGGGGTGAATAAAAATATGGTGGAAAAATTGTCTCACTACTCTTGTAAAATATATTTCTAGCTCTTTGCCTTGAGGATGTGCTCCTTAAAGCCTTTCCATTTGCTCTGCACCCAGTTCCAGCAGAGAGCAGTAACTGCAGAAAGACTCTTCATCAGTCAAAGACACTCACTGAGAGACTCATTAGAAGGGTTTTTTAAAAGTGGAAAAACATGTTTGTCAGAGACTTTGGTATTAGTCACTTCTCCACTCTGTAGTTTGCTTTCTTATTGGTGTATTCATGCTCTGCTTCCCCCCTTTCTAACGAGATAAATAGATACTCCAGGCCAAGCAGAGTTTAAACATTCCTTCTGCAAGTCATTTACTTGAGCATCACTCGTCCAGTCTTCATTTTTAGCATTTCCTTTTCTCTATTTCTGCCAAAGTCGCTTGCCAGGCACGATGCTTACTTTCAGTACACTGATCAAGATGAATTTTCATGTCTTGATCCAGTCAGTCTATTGGACTGGGTCAGAGTACAAGAGGTGAAGTTTCTGTTTAAAGTCTTTTACATTTTTCTTTCTAAACGAACAAAATGAAGTGAAAACATGTTGAGAATCCTGTAATTTATGTTCTATCAGACCAGTTCTAAACAGTGAATGTCCAGTGAAATAATACTGGATTGAGATTTAGGATTGAGAAAATGTGGTTTACCTGATAATCTGCTGAACCAGATGATCATTTAAACTTTCTCTCGTAATTTAAGTTTTCTCTGAGTAACTGAAGCAAAAGATACAGTTTATTGGCAATAAATATGAACGAACCCTTAAAATACCTGGTTTTAGTTAAGTAAGCTGTGGCTATAGTCATAATAATGGATGTAGAAACAAGTATCATCTGGAAATAGAGTTTTAAATTGTGAATGCAGTAAGGTAATGGCTGAAATTAATTTCCGTGATATATCAGCAGTTACCATTTATGCCTGATGTGCTTTTTCTGGTTGTAGTCTTTCTGCATAGAGTGAAACATGTTACGCTTGACCATAATTAAATCCTTTAAACTTTGGCACTGCTCATTTCACAATGATGCAATAATCTCTTTGGGTCTGATGTATCGGTAAAGATTTTTCCAGTGCCACTGGCACTGCTGTGTTACAGGATTGTCTTTATTTATTAATTGCTTGCTGCATAGCTTGATGACGCCAAGCCTGTGTTTTAAGAGAAAAGGGGTGGGGGAGAGAAAAGTTTATCCTCTAGTATAGCTAACTTTCTGTTTTGCATGTGGTCCTCCTATTGTGTGTGGACAGGCAGAATGGTGACTTTGAAAACAACACCTTTTGATTTCAAGTCAGGGAAAGAAAAACCCCGCAGGTTTTGTCACACCATTTTGGTCATCCACATAACACAATTTTTTACAGGTTAGAGCTCTGTAATGTGCTAAGAAATCGCTATAGCAAGTCATCCATTCAGGTTAGAATTTGTACAGTTACCAGGAGGGCAGGAAGCCCAAGTCCCTGCTGACGGCCGTTAGCTGCACCCTGCCCACCTCTCTTCTCTCAGGTAAGGGGTGTCAAGTTCCTGCTCCAACCCCTCTCCTCCTGAGAGCAGCTCTGTGCAGGGCCAGCCTTGGAAAAAATTCTCCACTAGTCCCATCTGCTGGATGCCAGGAAGAATTGCCTGCTAGAAAGAGGGAAAGCATCATACCTCAGCCTTTAAATATCAGCTGGGTGCAGTGTGCCACCAGATGTACATCTGCCTGTGGAAAACACGTGCTCTCTCTGTTTTCCTTCCATCCACCTAATCACATTTGGACCACTTCTGTTTCCTTCACCAGGTTCTGTATGTTAAGTAAAAGCAAGGTGACCAATGCAAGGAACATTAGCTGTGTTGCTTTAGAGAAGCTGTAATCAGAAAACCCAGCAGCCAGCAAAGATCACAGCAAAAAAATATGTGTATCGTTATCAAGACATTTTCAGGCCTGGGAATAAATTCCCTTTCTTGCAATGTATGTGCTCAGCAGTCAGATTTTCAAATACCTCATTAAGGCTGGTACTCAGCTATTCTTGTGGTGCTGCAAAGAAGGGAGCATGGCCATGTCATCTGATCACACATGCAGCACTGCAGCCTCTCATGTTACTGTGAAGCTAAAAGAGCCTTTTCCACCCCTGAAAATAGAGAATTCCTGATAGATTTCTAATCAGAGCAAGCAAAGTTTAAGAGACCCATAGCCATTTTTCAGGGTATTACCCGTTCTCAGTGGTTATTTGCTGTTTGATACCTGCCTTCCAAAAGGGAGCTGGAGGGTAGAAAATGGATAATGCATGTGAAGTAGTGGAGAAAATTGGGAATGAATGTGAATGTAAAAACGGGAAAACTTTATTCAGTCCTAGCCATCTTACTTTGGTTTGATGTGTTCTCTTCATTACAGCCATTTGTGATGCATTTTTATACTTTACATTAAGTGGCATTGTGGTTTCTGCTTTAAAATTCAATTCAGTTGATTCTTACCTTCCTGAGGCATTGAAGTAAGTTCTGCAGGTCAGAAACAGCCACTTCACGGATCCTGTTGAAATGTTACTGGAGGAAAACAATCTTGGGAAAAAACCTCTTTATAAAATACATAGATGTTCAAGCAACATTTTCATTTATTGCAGACTGTGTTTAGGGAAACATCCCTTTTTTTGGTATTGTTATTTCTGGTGAGCCTATTGAGATAAAATCTATAATCCTCATCTTGACATATAAAAATATGACTGGTTTAAATGAAACTGGTCCTGTTGACAGTTTTTTTCAGCTTACCTTTACATCTCTCCTTTTTTATCAGAGTGCTTTGCTGTAAATTAGCAGTTTGTGATAAATTGGTTACAATTAATATTGCACTGCTCCAGTTACCAATAAAAAGATGTGTCATAAATAATTTTAATGTGTTTTTCTCAGTAGGTGATAATGGCACGGTGGATAAGCAAAACACCGATGAAAGTAAGACCCAGAGCCAAGAAGCAGGTATGTGCTCAGCTCCTTAAAGGCCTGTCTTAGGCTTTATCCACTTTGGTGAACAGTAACCGTAGTCAGGGCTTTTGAAGGGGAATGTTTGTACATTTTCACCAGACTAGCTCAGGTCTTGAGCGATTCTCCCATTAGAGACCAAATCTTCATTCATTATGAATGAATGTGTTGCAGTCAGGAATGCAGACCCCTCTCCAGCTTACCAGCTCTACGTTCTCCCTTTAAGGTGCCTAACCTAGCTAATCCTCTCACAAGGAATAAATATTTTTTTCCCCTCTGCATAGAATAGAAATGAGTTGAAAGAAATTTGGGGAGAGGGGAAACAAGCAGCAGACTCCTTCTGATGAAAACTCAACTCCTGATGATTTTTAAGGGTATTTTCAAATTTTAAAAAATTGTCTACACAAGTCACAGTGGTTATGAAGATTTAAATCCATAGAGAAAAATCTTGCATATGCTATGAGTGAATGTCAGAGTTCACAAGCAGTGGGTTTTGAAGGTGACATGCTTATAAATTATGGTGAGTTCAGTATGTTGGAATACAGTGTCACTCTGTGCTCACGAGAAATTTTTTTTCTGTTTAATTTTTCATGCTACACAACTCTGTTCCTTGCAAGAGACAGCTAGAATTAATTAGCTACAGAAGACCTGAAGTGGCAATCAAAATGTCTATCTATCCCCATATTTCTTAAGTATTTCTTTTAGTGTAGTATTGCATGTAGCACTCTGCTTTTCTCATTTGATCAGGATTTTTTTCCCATTGTAGTGCAGAATGTTCCCTAAGCATATTTAAACCAGAGAGAATGAAAGGGTTTTCTTTCTAATATCTTGAGCTGAAGGCGGCCAGTCAGCAAAAATGGCAGCTAAATTTAGAAGGCCTAGATTCCTGACTTGCCTGATTTGCTTCCTGCATTGTGGTAATGAGAAATCCATTGGATGAGGGTCTTCTTTTCGTCCTGTGCATTGACCAATGTGTAGGTGGAAGGGTAGCTTTTCTCCCTGTCCTCCACTGGTCACTCTTCGGCAACTGAGTGTTAGCATCTGATGCTGTCTGTCCGTGCTTGAAGTCCTTCTGTGTGTCATATCCTTTTTATCACCTCTTCTGTACATCCTCATGCAGGGCAGGCAGTAGGAGGTGAAGCCAGAGGCACACAGTATTACAGAATAAAATAGATTCCCATGGACCTCAGCAAACTTTATCCTCCCCAAGATAAGTGCATGGTGGTGTTTTGTAAATGCTGGAGGGCAGCCACGTATCCTTCCCTGGGTTTTTCACTTTCATGCTAGTTGTATTTCAAACAGACAAATGGAACCGGGGAGAAGAATGAGTTATTCTGTGTGAATTGAGATTCTGTTTTGAATCTCTGACTAGACTGGGGCATATCTTTTTCCAAGCAATTTTCAGCTTTTAACTATACCAAAAACTGCTTGACTGCTAGCTCACTTAAGAGCTAATACTGCCTGGAGCTCCTGGCTCCAGTTGCAGAGGTTCCTGTTAAACCTGATTATAGCATCTGCAGATGCCCAATACAGCCTGCTGTGCTTGTCACTGATAGTCACTCTGATGGGATAAGTATTTCAGTTTGATTGAATAAAACACCCTTTTTTTCCCCAACAGAATTGAGGAATTTTACCTCTTGAAACTACTACTTTGCTACTGTATGTGTTTGAAACGCACTGTGCTTTTCCCAAAACTGCTTGGAATGACCTGTTGCAATACGAGCTGTCAGAGCTGGTTTATTAGAGCCATGATGTACATTCTTTTGCTATCTTGTATTGGTACTCATGTTTCATTATTCTCATGAAGAGCGTCAAAAGATCCAGACATCTGAGGTCCCAGATCCAGAAAATGTCATACTTTAGGAACGCGGTTTAGGTACATGCCTAAAGATAATGTCGTGCCCACTCATTAGTCACCTCCTCAGCCACGGGCAGATGGTGTTGAAGGAAAAAATTATTTGGCTTAACAGTTTTCCCTCCTGGTTTACATAGTGACAGGAACAGAGAAGGCCACAATTACCTCGAGTTAGTTACATCCACCTAGTGAGGCTCTGCTGCTTTCTGCTCTATGCATTGCGGAGACAGAGCATCACCAGGAACTTCAAGGTTGCTGCTTTTGCTCCCTTTCTTGGCAGTAATTTTCCAAGGTGTGGGAGTCCAGAGTGCAGGGAATATTTCTCTGCCTGTTTTGGGGGGTTCTACCCCCCTGGACAACACTGTCTTTGACCTTTGTCCATGGAGAAAATTGCCTACACTCTGGGAAGAAGTAGAATCTACACTGGTGTGAACTACCTGATAGGATATTATGTGAAATTGTCACAGGGTGAAAAATTTAGAGGTGTTGGGTTTGTTGATATAGTAAACAGATAAAAAGCAAAAACTTCAAAATGGAGGATTGTTGTTGATCTCCAGACCTTCTTTTCTTCTTCTATTACTCCATGTTCTGCGGTGGAGGTGGATTGAGATGATTGGGTGAAAAATTCCGCAGTACCTCTTTACACAACAAGGTGATTTATTGAACATTGGTGGAAAAGTAAAAATATCTTTCATTTTGGGTTTTCATTGGGTGATTTACCTTTAAAAGACTGTGTAATCTTGATAATTTGGCTCTTCTCTTGCATTCTCTACTCTGTGCTGTGCCTGGGTCATGTCAGTGACTCTGTTCCTCTGATAAGACTTAATAAACAACTATCTGAAAGCAAGAAGCGGGGAAAGTCCCGTTCGTCTCCTGGATTCCAGGCAAGGACTCTGGAAAATCTCCTGTCTGGGGAGGAATAATTAAGGCACGGAGAAGTGTCACCAAGGTACACAGTTGTATGCGTAGAAGATTTCTAAACACCACAAGTGACTGCTGTTAGGAACAATCCCATCAAATGTTAAAATTCTTATTTGTATTATCTAAATCAAAAGGCATAAACTTCCTCTGAGTGTGACAAATCATGTACTTTGATATTGTGAGAGAAAATATAGGACAAAAAACTGATGCACAATTCTTACTCAGTCCGTTATATAAAGATTTACATATTCTCATTATAGTGAAAAATATCATGATATTGTAGAGAAAAGCATATATTATAAAGAGAACTATAGTAGCGGAAAAAATAACAATAGTCTGAAAAGACCGAAAATTTTCAACTGTGTGGGGTTTTTTTAAAGTCTGGCCTCCAGTCTGTCATCAATGAGCTTCACAGTTAACACATGGAAAAACAACATGGCAGGCGGTTTTGAGCTCTAGTTTCAATCTAGTTAAAAGTACTAGATGGCTATATAAGGAAAAAATTTTGTCAGAAACATCAGCAACAAGTCTTTTGAAAGAAATGGAAGTGTAGAAATGAAAACAAAAGCTTATAAAAATTTTAGAACTATAAAAATCAGCAAGCAAAAGTGAAAGTGAAAACATTTTATTAGGTTTGTGTACTGGTTTTATTTATTAACTACAATAGGTTTAACTGTGTGCTCTACCACTAAAAAACTCCAAGCCGCAGATTTTTAGGAACTTTCTCATTTCAGGCCTGATTCATGAAAGCTTCTATTTTCAGGAAAGCATTTGCATGTAGTCATTTGAATTCCAGTGGTATTCATGGACATGATTCAAGTTAAGAATAAATAAATTGTTTTTTCTCAAAATATATGGATTAAATGAAAAAAGAAATCTCAGAGCAAATAGAACACCAGCCTACCCATGAAAACAATATCTGTTCCTCTCTCTGTATTATGAGAAATTGAAATACAGATTTGATTTGGCTGTATTGGAATGTTAGTTTACATCTTGCTTAGGGAAGACAATCAGATCAGTAATAGCCAATAAATGGGTGGCAGCCCAGTAAATGAAATTCAGGTCTAATGCCTTGTCTAAATAAGGTGTAACACTTTTTTTTCAGTAAAGTGGTTCATCAGTTTTTCTATTTAATTAATAACTTCTCTTTCATTTCCTTTGTTCTTACAGATGAAACAAAACCTTCAACTGTAGCCAACCTGTCATCAGAAGACACTGAGCTGAGTGAGAATAAAGGTACAGATTGGAAACTGTGTTTTGAAATATCCCATCCCAAGAGGACATCTCATGGAACTGTTTTTTCCTTTGTCTGGAGATTGCCAAAATCTCTGTTAAACAATACAGAAATAGGTAAACGCTTGGATTTTCATTTACAAAAGTCTTTGTAATGAAGTACTTGGCACCAGCTGTTGTGCTGGTAGGAGAAATGATGCAAATTCTTAAGTCCCCTTGTTATGAAGTTAATACTAAAATATCGTACATGACGTATCCAAAATAAGCCCAAAGCTTGGGCTCACTGGGGTGACTCGCAGGCATATGGCTAAGCATGCATATCTATCTCAGCAATATCATCTCCCTGTTCAGTGCTCTTCTGATGCGGGAAAAGAAAAACACAATAGCTTATAAACACATCAGGAGGAGACAGAAGGAGATGAAGTCTTAACAGAGAGGCAGAAAGTGATGTTTATCTTGTGCAGACTATGCTGGGCACTCAGATTGTGATAAATATTTAAGTGTCACAGGGCCAAATGACAGGGAGCTTAGGAAACAAGAGAGATGGTCTAATTTAAATGTTTCAAGATGAGATTTTTCCGGTGGAGTTGTTGGTTTACCAACAGCTAGAAACCAGTGCACAGCTGTATTGTTTTTCATATTCCTGTGATAGTCATCCTATTAATTGCTTGTGCTGGTCTACATTTTTATGCATTTTTGTGGGGGTACATCAGGAAAAAGTCTCAGTGATATACCAAATGTTTGCTATTGGTAATCCAAAACAGGAGTTATGCTATCTATAATAAATGCAATCCATCAGTACAGTCTTCAAGAAAGACTAATAAAAAATTTTCATGCATTTTACTGAGATAACATAATTATTAACATCCATTATTTTTAAAGATTTAATGTTTAATTCAGTATTGCTACTTGACTCTCTTCTCATTTTTCTAGATAAGTGTGACAGGGTGTGAGATCCTGCCCTTTTGTTCCAAAGCCACATGCTGGACAGCCTGCATACTTACCTGATTATGAGTTCAAAGCCTTTTGCAGGTTGATTTAAGGGCTCTTTTAACTGATTGATTGATCCTGTAAAGAAAAAAAAGAACCACAAACCTTTGCTGGAGCACTGGCTTTTGTTTTTGATACGCCACAAATCGAAGTCATGGCAAGGGTAGGTGGAATGCAGAAATAGTGATGGATTCAATCCCAGCATAGCTGGTGATTGCCTGTCATTAATTTTTCTTGTTTTGATGACATTTGGCCTGTTTATGTATTCTGTATCTTGAAGATTCCCCATTAGACAGGAGTTTTGTGTGTTTCACAATGTGAGGGTCACAGTGAGGCTTTGGGTCTGGATTTTTCTTTTCTGTCTGCAGTCAACAGAAGATCCCAACAAATTGGTATTGTTTTGAGTGCTTGCTCGTAACTAAGGAGGTGACTGTCTTCTCATATGCTTCTCAGTGTGTAACCCCTCCAGGTTTTTACGCTGTTGTATTAGAAGTCTCTTCTCAGGGAAGAAATCGTCTTTGTGTGTTAAAGTCTCACTTTTCATATAATATATTAAGAGCATGTATAGTGTGTTCCCCTCTTCTCTTAAAAGGCTGATGGAAGAGATTGTGCCCTGAGAGATCCAAAGTGCATTATCTCTTTGATGTCCTACCTCTCCTCATAAGTAAGATGGAAAGCATCTGGTAGGGAAAAAGGAGCAAGACAAACTCTCCTCCATAGATTTTGTTTGTAAAACTGTACAAGTTTAACAAAAAAAAAAAAAAAAGAAAGAAAATAAAAGAGAAGACCATGTTTTTTGGATTTGCTTGCTAGTATTTTTAATGGAAACAAGAATTTTGAACAGCGAGGCCGTGGTTTTAATCCTTATTTCTATTGGTAGATTTTCAGCTTTGCAGATTTTTACTGTGAAGGTGCTGAAGCATTGGCAGAGGTTGCCCGGAGAAGCTGTGGATGCCCCATCACTGGAAGTGTTCAAGGCCAGGTTGGACAGTGCTTTGACCAGCCTGGCCTAGTGGAAAATGTCCCTGCTGGGGGGTTGGAATAAAATGATTTTCAAGATCCCTTCCAACCCAAACCACTCTGGGATTCTTCAATGATTCTATAATTTTAAATTTTGAGGTTTTTTTAAATGAACACTAGTGTTACAAAAAAGGTGCTCCTTCTTGGGAAACAGCACTTTTACAAAATCTTGGCATTTCTGAAAACACCTGATGCTCCCGAAAAAAATTCCAGGTTTCAAATTGTTTGCCCGCTGAGTTAACATGGCTAGAACCTCCAGGTTCTGGAACATACTCATTTCTCTAGTTTATCTTCAACTAAATGAGCAGGACATAAAGCATTTAGAGAAATTATGTTTTCCCAGTCCTTCCACCTAATTACTGTGAAAGATTTATGGCAAATAAATCTAGCTGCATATTCCCAAAATGCATAATTTAAACCGCTCAGAATGGGAAGTTTCCTGCTATGAAAGTATAAGTCTTTCAAATGTCAGCTCACTTGTGAGTGCACCAAAACAAGTATTTTGAGTCCAATTAGAGTTGACTAGCAGTTTTTCTGCTTTTTTTTTTTCCTCATAGTTCTGGGATTAGGATATAGCAAACACATTGACATAGCTATTTATTGCTCTAAAATGTGATGATACTCAAAAGAGAGCACATCCATCTCTGATACTATGAAGATCTAGTATTTTTGTTGTGAGTCCTCTTTATCATTTTTTTAAAGGAAAAGGGGGAGGATGGGAACATGAAAGGGATTTTTGTGATAAGAGTGGGAGACTGCAGGAATTACGTTTTGAGGGACTTTGATTAAAATGAAAACCTCCTGTGAGACTGCAAATCTCAGTTAATGTAAAGTATATGTCTTCTGTTACCATAGAAGATATACTGTCCAGGAAAGAAGTCCACACAAACCCAGTTTCCACATGGCCTTTGAGCAAACTGAATTTTTTGAGTGTTCATCTGTCTACAGAAAGAAAAAAGGGGGGGTAGAAGAGTCATATTTCAAGAAGATCAGGATTTGTGATGCAACACTGTAGAGGTATCCTCTTATTCCAATCTGTGCCAAGTATCTCTTTCTACTCTCTGCAAAGAACTGGTGCAATTTTACCCTTAAAAACTTGCATGCTTAACTATGATCTCTTGGGGGAGAGCTGACATCTCCAGGCAGCACCTTCACAAGTGCTTCATTACTGTGCATATGGAAGTAGATCCTTTATACACGGCATATTTCAAGTTATAGATGCTTCTTTCTGTGAAGTGTAAGGGCAGAACAAAGTGATTAAAGTCATTAATGTTTATGCAGCAGATAAAGGACGTATCAGGCAGGCTGCGCTCAGTATGGTATGTCTGTCTGTACAAGATTGTGCTGGGGCTACAAACTCATTTTAAATTGACCATGTAGTATGTTTAGATTGGATTGAACCTGTCATTATTTTTTGTTAAAGAGAGTATGTATGCATGCACGTGTGTGAGTGAGTGTGACAGAGAGTGTTCTGCATCTTCATCTCAGTTGCCTCTTCTACCAATTACTATTTAACCCAATTTAATTATTAGACATTCTGGCAGGAAAATGTAAAAAGGACCTGGATTTAGTACAGGTCGAGCATAACTCCCTACTATGCAAAGTTTCTGTGCACAATACATTGATTATAATGTATTAGCATGTAATAAGAACTGCATTTTCATTTGAAGGTCAACTAAATTAAACCATATACTAATTAATTTTAAAAATAAAGTAGTGATTAAATATTTTCAGGTGTTCACCAAAGTCTGGGCTTCCGTGGCAGTGCCATTGAAAGCAAGTCACTGTTTTTCTGCATTCTCTGAAATGGAGCCAGATTCAGTTGGCTGGAGGGCTTGTGTTTTCAGAAACAGAATTAGGTATATGACTTGGCTAGGGGTTAGCCTTAAAAATTCTCTTTGGGCAACCCAGAAGCCAGTAAGTATCCTGCCTGTAAAATGTAATGGGTGTAAATTCCTCTTTGGCCAGCTGTAGCTCTCAGTATGGAAAAACCTTGATGTCCTAAAGATATAAATGATTGAGAAGGGATAAACTGAAAGATAGAGCATTTCAAATGCAAGGGAGCTGTACAAATCGACATAAATTAGTCATTGGTAAGTGCATGAAAAAGATTGACTGAAAGGCCAGTATGTTCAGAAAGAGGTGTTTAAAATCAGCTCTTAGGTATATATTAAGACATCTAAATGAGTGACCTGATTTTCAGAAGTGCTGAGCACTCAGCCGCTACCAATGAAATGTTTTTACTTCACCCTTGGGCTATGATTAGACCTAAAATTTCAGCTTGAAAAATTTCAATTATAGGTAACTGAAAAAGAAACTTTTTTAATGGAAGAATTTCAACACCCTCAGCCGTAGCTGTGGCTTTGCATGCCTGCTACAGTGATAACATTCTTCTGTCCCTTGGTTAGAAGGATTTCTGTGAAAGCAAACTGGCTAACACAAGCTAATTTGCGGGATTTGGGGTTTTTTAACCAGGGACATCAGCACCACCATCCAACCAGCCACTTACTCTCTTAACAACTTCCACAAGGTTCTCAAGGAAACTCATGATAGTTTCAAGCTGTTCATAATGTGGGTTATTCACTTCTTCACATTTAATCTGACCTGAGTTGTGCATCCGGATGGGGTCCAGCCTCTGAACTACTCAAGAGGTATTTCTGCTCTACCCTTCACCGGTACTGGCATCTGCAACAGTGAACAGTAATCTACTTAGCTGGTTTATTTAAATCCTCCTTATTTTTGAATATTAGCTGACCTGGAGCCATCCAGCTGCGCTCCTGTCAGTCCAACATGAGATCCTGCTCTTTCATCTTGTCCCTCCAATCCTTTCTCCTGGACAGGCTCTAACCAAGACAGTCAGGTTTTTCTCAGCTTTTTCCTTTCCCAGAGCCCTGTACAACAGGTCCTGCCCCTTATGGCAGGAGAAGGGTGCCCATAGTTTTTATACCAGCTGCACCTGGAATTTCTCAGGTGGACAGAAGGTGAGATGCCCTTCTGTCAGCTTGAAGTACAAATGGATGGGAGAAGTATTCAGTGGATCCCACCTGCAGAGATGAGCTGCTTGGTCTATTACCTGAAAACTTCCTAAAACATCTCTACGAGGTGTTTCACCTAAAATGATCTGGTTTACCAAGCCATTTGAACTTGGGCTCCAATAAATCTGTTATAAAGATAGATTAAAATGAAGTCTTGGTGGATATGAAAATAACATTTTAAAGTCAAAGCTCAAGAATTTCTTCCTAACTTCTCATAAATCACCATTCTGTAGTACTTCATTTTAACATATTTTCCTTGTTTTACAAGGTGAAAGAATACCCTAATCACGTGGCAGCCTCCATGCACACCATTACCTGTAATTTTAGATGTCTGCTTGATTTCTTTCACTCTGGAAATATTCCAGTCATTTATCGCAGCATCATGCTTAAAAAAAGAAAATGCACTGAACCTGTTTCTTTCCTAATGACCAGCTTTTTCCCTCTTTAATCTTCTTACAGCTCCGTAAAACATGGTGATTTGTCTATGCTGTGTACAGGACCCAGAAACTACTCAGTAAATAAGCCATACAGAGAGTAGCTGGGGAAGTGAATTTTAAAAGATCATTAAAACCACTTAACATCCAGTTCTTACCATCTCCCTTCTTCCTTAGCTTTTGCAGCATTAGCTGTATAGGGCAGCATTGCCTTATACAGCCGAAAGAAATAACGAATGGTATGGAAAAGCATGGGGATTTACACAGGATTTAGACAAAATAGTGCCTGATTATTGGTAGAAAGGATAGGATTGATCGTCTACTGCAAGATACGTGCTTTTCTTGGATATGAATTCAACATACAGTTGATAGGAGCAGTGAATATACTTGAGGAGTATTCTGATCAGTCTATTTAAAGCCTAAATATTTTGTTCACAAATAGTTGTTAAAGACTGGGGCTAATTCCCTGGTGGATTCAAGCATGCAGTCCCACGACACACGTTTCAATAAAATGGAGGAATGCAGAGGCAAGCACTCTTGACATGGACGCTGCCCCTCCAGCCAGCAAGGAGGAGTTTTGAGGGAACTAAGGGATGCTCAGACATCAGTGAGTACTTAAACTCATCATATGCAGTGGATAAATGTGGCCTATATTTGGCTTATTTATGCAATTAAATGTCCTGTTTGGCTCATTCATGTGTGATGTTCGGAACTGTGCTCCAGTGGGGTATCAGAAACACAGATTTTTTCAGTCCTGACTGAAGGTGTGTTAACCTTTACAGTCCCAGTTTGTACTTACCCAAAGTAAATAGTGCCTGGTATGTATGTTATCAAAAAGCTAAGCGATACTGTGCTGCGAAAGAATATCCTGGCTTGGATTCTCTGGTATGACTTAACAGATAATTAACTATGTTAGGAAAAGACTAACATTGCTTTATGCCATTTTGAAAAATCAGGCAAATAAGAAGTGAACAAAGGCCTTAGGGATGGCCAGAGGTCTTGTAGACCCTGGAATCATATTGGACTGTAATACTGGGTTTATGTACAGTTGCACAAGGCTCCAAAGGGCTAAGTGAGCACAGAAGATCAGCTGAGTCTGAAGAATACCACTGCCCTACTGAAAACTTGCATACAGAAAGTAATATATCATCAGTATTTTTATTGATCACTGCCTTTGGTTCTACACTTTCACTTTTGTTTGGCGCAGATCTGCTTCATAAATCCAGGTTTATTCCTTTGCTTTATTTTATTTTCATTAATCCTAAAAGTAAATCTGTCTTTGGACCTTTTGGCTTGAATATTTAGTGCAATATTTGTATTTGAAAAGAAGGAACCTTTGATATGGTCTTGACCTTAAGGATTTTGGAACTCAGAATCTGTATGGTAACACCAATCAAAATGGGTTCCTGCTGCTGAAATAAGAGTGGCAGACTCTTACAGCTAGGCAGTAACTTCTGCCCATCGCCTGTTATTTTCAGAGGCATGCTTTGCAAAAAACAACTTGTGAAAAATTATCATTGTATATTTCCTGGGATAATTTGGAATTCAGTGCAGTTAAATTGCTTTCTCAAACACTGGAGCAGTAGGACAACTGTTTATGACAAAAATGAAAGTTTAACACAAAACTTTAATTCCTTAAGAATAAAGCCCGTGGGACAGACCGCCAGCTGTGCCAATAGGTGGGAGTAGCAAAGACACCTCTCCCTCTGATGCTCCACAACAAATGGCAGCATGATAGGGCACATATGTCAGCCAAGCACGAGGCTTCATAAAATCCATTTGTTATCATTGACCGCAGCACGTAATTGTGCCTCTGATGCTGTGGATTGATTTTTGCATTAAATTGGAGTAATTCCTCATTCTGGGAAAAGAGGTAGCACCTGTGAACTGGGACTAAGGGCACGAGTCTAGGAGTATGAAGTATTGTGCAATAGGTGTGGGATAAGAGAGTGATGGGGCAGAGCTGCTTGCATCTCCCCCTTTCAAAGCAGGTGATATCATACTTATAATCACTTTTGACTGCTTGAAGGGCTGTGTTTGGGCCCTGGCATCATGGTGCTTAAGGCAGAGGACTTCTTATTCCAGCTTTGCCAGTACAGTTCCTTTTACAAGCATGCAGCTGTATCATACAGAAAAATATATTATATTAATTTAGGGTATGGAGTTGTTACAGGTAGTACAAATCTTGTCTTGTCTGAAATCCTGAAAGCTTTGTCAAAAACTTGAGCAAAGCCAGAATCTCCCTTTAAATGTGTTTAAAGTTTGCTTGAAAAATTCCCTGTAGAATTTTTATGCTATTCCCATTTGTACCAAAAGATCCTTCAACTGGATTTTTGATTAAACTTGGAATTTGATAAAATTCTAATTTAGTTTTGCTCCAATTCAGGCTGATAAGGGTAATCCTTTGAACCTCACTGTACAATATGGTATGGAAGACTGGTGCAGTGGTCCACCTGAGAAGAGTGGGTAGACATTTAAGTTCATGGTACAGCAAAAAAAAGTGCAGCAAGTGTAAAGTTTAGCAAATTGTACATCAGTGAGTTATTCTACTTTCAAACTTGGGTTTTTTAAACTTCTTGTCATGCCACAAGAGAAGTAAGAAACTGTGCAGGTAATTAAATATTTGCCTTGGGGGATTATTTGCAGTTAATTAAAGCCACACACTTTCAGCACTTACCTTTCCTACAGATTATTGCATTTGGATTGGGTGTTAACAACCCAGCTTTCTCACTTATCCATCAGAGATTATTTTCGGGCACTGTCAGGAACTGAGTTTTACAGGGACATCCTTGGATATATTGTAAGATTTGCTCAGCTATATTGTAGAGCGGGACCTTCCATAATTTAAGCCATAAAAACAATGTCATAACATAATTTATTATCACATGCTGTAGATCTTTTGGCACCGTCACTTACTTTTTCCATCAAGCAGCATTTTAGAAAGCATCTCACATGGGAACACAAATACTAATTATCTGTTGCTGCTGTTGTGACCTGGAGTGAACTTGCCCCTGTAGCTTGCACAATGTCCAGTTAGATCAGCACTGGTCTTTAACGAGGTTCAAAGAGAGCTCCTTATCCAATGAAATCTGTGTGTGATGAGGATGAGCAAAACTTAATCAAGTGTCTGTGTTGCTATATTACCTGAATGCAGTGGAATTATGCATTATGCATTTCTCGATCCCCATGCAAAAACTGACTGTTGTCAGAAAATGCTGTTTGACACAACAAAATAATTCCCTATGTGTATGAAGACCCCAGACAGCACAGCAATTAGACTTTCTGCCATGTAATTTAAGTCTCACCATGCCACTGGTTCCAAGTATTGCTTTGGGCAGTTCATTTTGATAGTCTGTCCCGAAAAAGGAAACCACTCTCGGCCACAATAATGACCTTGGGAGTTCCATCATCAAGTAGCATGAGGCTAAGATTTGCACAGGGATTTATGGGATTTAATGTTTCTGGAAAGATTTAAAGTTTCTGGAAATCCAACCATGAAAAACTGTTACTCTAAATAAATAATAAATCTCTTTATTTATCAAGTAGGTTGTTCGTACTATTTCTCATCAATTTGTGCTGCTCTACTCATTAGGAATAAAATTCTTCGTAGTGCTGCTGATTATTCTTATGCGTCCTTCCTTACCAGCTCCTGGTTTAAGGTTTGTATTGCAGGCAAAAAACTGCTCAGTAAGGGTTGGGATTCTGAAATAAATTCGAATGATTGAAACCCATGAGTATACTTTTGTAGTTTATAAGATTGTAGTTAAACAGATAGAAAATCGGTCAGTGTATCAAAGTGCCAAATACGAAGCTGGCACCTAAGGGCTACCTCTAACTTAAAGAACTACTTTTCCAGCATGAAAACTGCTTCAGGATTTATTTGTTTGCTTGCTTTGTCCTCAGATTCCCTGAAAGACTCCAAAGGCATGCAGGAGGGTGATTCAGTGCATCCTGTGGTGTGTGAACAAGATCAAGTCAAAGGTAAAGTTTTGTATCAAAGTTTTTTAAGACAGATATAATGAACCCGTGTGAAACTTTAGTTCTTCCAGTGTCAGCATCCAGTGGGTTTCAGCCTGACCTCTGCCACCTTAAGGAAATGCTGTTGGCTAGTAGAGGTTATGTGTCAGCCAGTTGTGGGGCAGTAATCACCGGTGCTACTGGGAAAGCCACATGTTTCTAAATAGGTTTAGCCATACTGATCCTGGGTGCATAGCATTGTTTTCATTGTCCTTCTATGTTGTTATTGTGGTTCTGAAAGCCTATGGGGTGTTTCTGTTCCTTCTCCTGACTGTCAAGTGCAAGTGCTTTACAACAGCTCCTGTGAGAAACAGTGTCAAGGCTGAGCTACAAAAGAAGAAAAACCTGTATGTGCTGCAGGGTCAGTTTTGACCAGCTATTTGACAAACTTAATGTTTAGTATTGTTAAGTGATATTTTCATATATAAAATGTGTCCAACATTATTCACGTAATAACAAAAAAACCCAGTGCTTGGCTGAGAAATACCATGCTGTGTGTGAGGTTCTGTTCTGTTTTGACGAATTTAGCATTGCCTGCACGCAGCATCATCCTGATATCATTTTCTGTTTCTTGTATTAACAGAACAGGGTGTTTCTGCAAATGAGGAGATAAAAACTGGGGCAGATTCCCAAGGCTCCTGCATGGAAATAGAAGGTACTCCATGTGTCTTGAAATCAAAAAGCAAGATTAACAAGCAAAAACACTTACATAGAATCATGGAATCATAGAATGTCTGGGATTGAAGGGACCTTAAAGATCATCTAGTTCCAACCCCCGTGCTATGGGCAGGTACATCTTCCACTAGACCAGGTTGCCTAAAGCCCCATCCAACCTGGCCTTCAACACTTCAAGGGATGGGGCGTGGACTATGTGTGTCTCTGGGATTGCAATGAGTCCCAGTGAAGACCCATGCTTGGAGTAGGCACATGGGATTTTGTGCTAAATCCCAGAAAGTTCAGGATCTTCAAGGCTTTGCTCTGAACCCTTGGATTTCCTTGGACAGCGTTTTTATTTTTACTCCTGGAGGAAAGGATCCTTTTCCTCTGTCAGTGTTTTTAATGGCAAGATCTGTAGTGGATGTTAATCCTTTTATATCTGTTCTGAAAAGCCTTACTCTTCATCTTTTTATCACATTTATTCAGATCCACTGTTGAACCAAGAAGACACAACAGACGCTGAGATACCTTTGATTCTTGGTGCAGAGGAAAAGGAAGAAGAAGAAAAAGAAGAAGGAGGAGGTGAGCCTATTATAAAACAGATGGAGACAGAGAATGCTGCGGGACTCATGTTATTCTTTTGTATTATGAGGAAACATGGAAAGAGCACATAAAAGTTTTTTTTCCCCCTAAGAAAAATCATTTTTTTGTCTTACCTTTGAGTGTTATTTTGATATATTGGACTTGGATTTGCATAGGAAGCTAAGTGCAAAAAAGTGCACACTCGGGTTCAAAAGTGACATTTAAATACTCTTCCCGTTTTCAGTTTTTTGCATTTAAGCACAAAATGCTGATTAAACAACCAGTTTATGTCCATGTAAGTATTCTTTCGATCCCATTTGCTAGAAGCATCTGGAGTATTTAAAATAAATGGATTTGATAGTTATTTGTGAGTTCATTAGTAGAGATTTAACTAAAAATTAACTAAAACCAGTAATTCTAATGAAGAAACCAGTATTTGGAGCAAGAATGCAGAGTCTTCTCAAGCAGTAATTTTTTTCTGGGAGTAAAGTATTTAAAACCTTGGGAATGCTTTTGCAAGGAAATGCAGAAGTTTAAGTGTTGGATGCTTCTGAGAACCCTGCAGTCATCTCACTATTTGTAAAGGCACATGGTTATATAAAAAATAATGTATTATGTAAATAATTCTCTAATTTTAAATTAACTGCAAGTTAATTATATGGTCATTTGTAGAACCCAAGGATGAATTTTACAGTTCCAAATTAAAATGCAGACATGATTTTTATTGAAAATTCACATCAGTATTAACCGTGTTGCTCTAATTATGAAGTCCTTTTCTCAGCAACATTGACACCAACTTAATTGCAAACCTGCATTAGCAATATTGACAATTTTCTTCACTGCAAAGCCAGGTTAATAGAACCTCTTTGTTCAAATACAGCTAAACAGTATTTCCTTTCCTTTTTTTTTTTAAAAATTTAATTGCCTATCTGAGTTGAGACTAATCACATCTCCTTGTTGTCATTTGTGCTAATGGTATTGGTTTTGTGTTGTGTTAATGATGATGAAGGTAGAATTGATATAATTCTTACGTTCAAATTCAGGTAAATGGTACCACACTACCTCAGTTGCAAACCCAGGTTATACAATACAGGCCCACTCTGGTTGCAAATACCAATGTTGTTATGTTAATCTCCTCCAAATAGAAATTATTTACATTTTGTTATATGCATCATCACAAGTAAATTGGACAAAATGTACCTTCATTATTTGCACATTTTCTCCTCTTTACTACTGTAGTGTCCCCTACAGGACTGTCACTTAGTTGTCAGCAGAGAAATTATGTTTCAACATCTGTTCTACTTACTATTAAAATATGCAACATTAAGGAAGAGCAGGTAATGTCAGAAAAGGGTTATTCTTGGCACCTTTCCTCTTCCAGACCTTGATTTAAAAGTTTCAAATACTAAGTAAGTAAAAAATTCTTGCTAAATATTTTGGAACTTGTTCCTACCTGGGGTCTCAGGTGTTGATACTGTGCGGGATTCATCTGATCCAAAGCTTGTTGAAGTCCATAGAAGGAGCATCATCAATTTAAGTGATCTTTTGGTAAGTTCCATGATAAGAGGAAATGTGTTGAGTCTGTGTGCAGGATGACAGCATAAATATTCTGTTCAGCTTCTTGCAGATATACTGTCTTTGGCGCAGGGAAAATAAATGTGTGCTCTTGAAGAGCAGGAGCAGAGAAGGAAATAAAGACTTCCCTTTGCTTTGTTTCATTCTTGTGGGTTTAAGCATCCTCGTAGCTCATTTTGCTAGATGCTTCTTATTCTGGTGGGCACAAATTCTGCCACATGGGTTTTGAAGGTTTGCCATAAAGTGAAGTGGATCTCAACAAAAAGAGGTAAAAAAAATCAGCTGTTGTTCAGACTGATAAGATAAGACATATTTCCCAATGAGAGGCTCCTCTTAATGGAAAGAGATTACCTGGCATAAATAAGAGATTTAATATGTGACATTATTTTATGTAACCCGAGTGCTACCTCCTAAAGTAATTCAGCTGAATAGTTTTCCAGCAGCACACACAGTACATTTGACAGAGAATGAAATACCGTATTTTTGTCTAAGAATGTGGGAAAAAAGCTAACGTGGGACTGCTTGTCCTGTTAAACAGAAATTCATGGATCTTAAGTTGGTTTGACCCATTCTGGATCTATATGCATAGCTAAATGTAGCAACTACTACAATGCAAACTATCTGGTCTTTCTGTTCTGTGTAATATTTTTTGTGTGTGTGTTTTCAAACTCATCCCAGAGCAAAGGGTAGCACATAGCTGCCTCTCTCTTCTCTCTGTCTTCACTGGGAGCATTAGATTCTTGGGAGTCATCTGCAATCCCTTCAGTCCTTAGCACTGGAGCTGTGTAAGCCACTAAAGGACCAACAAAGAACAAAGTACTTTTTCCAACCTAAAGCTGGATTTCTGCTCAGTTACTGATTGCAGCTTTGAAACGTGCTAGGAATTTTTTCAGTGATGCAGTTTTCCATGGAAAAAATGTCTGTTTCTTGCTGTTTTAGAGATGTCTCAATTTACATGAACTTCTGACAAACCTTAGGTTATCTTCCGATTAATTTGCACAAATTTTACTGCCAGCTCATCTCTGTATTTTGGGGGTTTTAGAGCTTGCAGGGTCCTTTCTGTGTAGCTCAGTTCACATCACAGCTCCAGGGTCATGCCATAATGTGTATTCCCAAGGAGTCCCAGACCCTGGTGCTTTCAAGGTTCTGGGACGCTGGGAGCCCAGAGGAACGAAGAATCAAAACCTTGGCAGTCACACTACTATACCGCATTGCCAGCAGTAAGAACCAAGCCAGATTACTCTGAAGAATATAACAATGTGAGGCATTGTATGTTTCATAAAAACTTGCTGTTGCTTTTTCCAAAATCAGTAATAAAATATCACATGTGCCAATTTATTCCCTTTTTTCCCACTGTAACTTGAAGTTATATATTATGAGGGAGCAGCTGAAGAGAAAAGGCAAACTAAGATGCCTTTTTAATTTTTTTCCAACTACTGTAATGCACTCATTCTGGTTCACAAAAGAAAAATTAAAATCTATGTTTCTTACAAGATTAGGGAATATTCTCAAATCCCTTTTTTAAAAACCAGAGTAAGTGGTGATCACTGACCTACTTGCTGACTAGATAAGTGTACACAGTTTTAACAGACCTTCTGGCAGTCCCTTTATATAGGTACACTTGGAAATACTCCTGTTGTGTTGTAATGACCATGCACTCAGCACTTATTTGTAGGTTTAATCAGCACATTTATTCCACAACACAATTTGCAGCACGTGGAAGTAAATCCCATATTTATTTGCGTGAATATGCAGCCAATTTCTCCTCTGAGCCCACTCTCACCTCTGTCATCTTATTTCCCATCTCTTTCTATCTCCCTTCATCGAGACATTCAGTATGATGATTTCACTCACTAATCACCCTTAGAAGTTGTTTAACTCTTTGAAGGATAGCATTTCTGTCAGAGCACTAGAAAATGAACAGTTATTGCTATTATTCCTCTGTTTTCTCTCTTCTCTATTTGGGCTGAAATATTTTATCATCTTGTGCCATTTGGAACATAGTTTGAGCTTGACCTGCAATGTTTCTCCAAATGAGAAACACATTAGAGTGGTTGGATAGCATCCTCACCTTAACCGTGAGGTTAAGGCTGGCTTGGGGGCAGGTTGGTGGAGGTTTCCATTATTTGCAGTATGTGTGATTTCCTTTGTCAGTCTTCTGGTCAGTGCTTGTTTACTCCAAATTTGAAGTCTGTCTAATTTCAAATTTGAGGTCTGCCAAGTTCTGTTCTAGCTAAACCCAGTTTTGCTCAACAGTCTTTGTAACACGAATAGCTGTAACCTGTAACTCTCTCGGCAACATTTTGTCCATCCTTCGCTTATCCATTTTACTTTAGCAGGAGTGATAATTTTATGACATAATCTTGGAGAGGACTAAATATTTCAAAACCTGGGGAAAAGAGCTCTCATATTTTATAGCTTTGGTCACAGGCATTTATAGGATTTTATATGCATTGGTAGAGTCTTAAATAATGTCAAAATAATGACTCTGTTATCAAAGTCAAAAATGTCAAAATGACATTTTGACTATAGAGAAACAAAAGACGTCTTGAGAAAGATATTTTTGGAAAAATCTGAAATTTTTATCACTGATTCATGGCAACTTTATTGCTTAACCAAAGTCCTTTAATTCTTCAAGTGGAGAGAGATGAGACATTTTCAGGGAAAAAAAAAAAGGATAAAAGTCTTCCCTAGAATCTTTAAATAGGCAATTTCACTTTTTTTGGAAAGAAAAGAATATTTTGGAGTGTTGTTATTTCTGAGGGTCTAGTATAAAGGCTCCAACTTCTTTTATTCAGTTGCTCAAAGAGGAGAGAAATAAATATCCTGAACCACGTATAGTGTGTTTGGTGTTTGATAAGAACCCATACTGAATAGATCAGATGCCGGGTTTTGGGCTGTTACAGCATATTTAGACACTAAATATGAAATATATCTTTAAAATCTTATTCTGACAGATATTGATGTTTGGCAAAGAAAAAAAGTTCACCATTGGACCTTTTGCAGAAATGCTGGAAAGGCTGTGGAACCAGAAAGTTGCAAATGGGTATTTAAAGCTCTAAGTTGTGCAGAGATGTGGGTTGTTGGGAAGCAGTAGGTGGTACTTGTGGGAGGTACACAGAGAGATTATGAGTGGAAATCCTAAAAGATGCCTTGCCTATGAAGCCTCACTTTGCATGCCTTTATTTTCCTGAAAACCTTGCGAAACTCCAGTGAACTTTTCAGCTGAAGTATCAGCTGGTTGAGGAGTTTTGTGACCAGATTATGTTTGCCAGCCCACTGTGCTGAGTTTGTGGTGGTCCAAGGGCTGTTTGGTCTGTATCAAGCACTCTGCTCTCCTGAAGGCATTATAGCTGTGGCAGAAAAGGATATCCAAGTAATTTCTATGCCTCATGTGAGTAGATAGGTGAGGCTCACATGCATCTTCTCTGCTCCGCTTACACATTGCAGACTGCAGAACAGGAGTGGGGGTTTGACCCCACTGTCTGTGGGTTTATGTTTGTGGTATGGGGGCTTTAGCAGTTGTGAAGTGGGAGGTATCCGGGCTCTTACATCAGCAAAGAGGCTTCACTGATGGTGCAGGATGGGGCAGCAAATGGGATGCAGACCTCCTGCAGGGCTTTCCTGAGGGTGCTTCCCTGAGGATGCTGTGCAGCACTATGCATTGGCAGTCAGGGTGGTTATTACACTGTCAGTAGTCTGCTCTAAATATTGATTTCAATCTCTTGAGGGGAAAAAAGTCCTTTTTTTTTTCCCACCACAGAAGGAATTTGTTTCTTTTCATTACTCTCCAAATATCAGGTTCTAGCCTGAATGTACATCAGGAATATGTGGTGCAAGATGAATTTGAAGTTTTAATTATTTTTCATCCCTTGCAAGGAAATTTTTTTTTTCTGTGTGCTTTTCTAATAAAAAAGTAGAAAATGTAAGGAATTTTTCAGCTTAAACGTTTTGCTTGCTGTCACAGTTACTTTATGTTATCAGACTTGATGGTAAGGCTAAAAGATAAAAAGCCAAAAGGAAAGAAAGCAGGAAAACAACAATAGGGAATACTGTAAGAATGATAGCATTTAAGGTTTATTATCTCTATTTGATTGCTTTCTTCATTTCATTTACAGTAAGCAGAATAGAAATAGTATTATAACTTGGCAATTTTATTGCTTTTTAAAATATCATCTCTTTGCTCCTGCTGAAAGTGTTGACAATGCAGCCTTTGTTTAGTTTAATTAATTCATGTTACAGCACTGAATTGAATCACACACAGCATTAAATCAAGTAAAAGAAGCTTTAGAATGCTTTTCTATACACAGAAAATAAAAAGAAAGAGAAGAAATTAAATCCTCTGAGGAGCTGGAGGAGAAACTGGATATTTTTAATGGAATATACTGAAGTGCCATTTTCACTTTGATTTTCCATGGTGGGAATGCCAAAAAATATAAAATCATGAAATCCCAGTGAAAAGCAGATGCCATGATGTCATTTTGAGTCCTCATATGTTTATAATAGTATTACATGATATTATATGTTTTTTACTTGTATGCTACAACTCTTGAAGCGCTTTAAGATACTGATAATGCTCTTTCCGCATATGAAAATTGTGAGGATAATATAATCCATATTCTAAATGGTGGGGTCCAAGTCTACCAGCCTCTGGTTTTAGCTCACCTCTCCAGAGAGACAGCAGTGACTTATGCAAACAAAACATGTATCTCTTTTAAAGTATCTCAAATAGCACCCAAGGAATGAGGGAAAGGAATATGGGAGAGAGTCTGACATCTTAGAAACATTTTCCTTTAACATATTGAAAAAGTAGGGCTCACTGGCCAAGGACCACTCTGTTACAGATGGCATCATAGCCAGCAGTATTTCTGGAAATAAGCTTTAGCACCTCTAGAGATATGGCACCACTTTAACATATTCTGTACAGCTACAGAGGCATCTGTTTGAACAGTCAGCTTAGCTCCTGTGTGCCACAGTAAGAAATTCAGTCTTAAATTAGAATAGGTCCAGCAGGCCAAAGGAGTGCAGGCAGTTTCACCAGGAAGCAATTTGAGCCCTCACAGAGAAATGTTACATTTTTGTGCCATCTTCTACAAAAGGAGTCTTCATTTCGTTAAGCACTGATAAATTTTAGATTCTTACCTCTTTTAATAAAGTGTGTTTATGATGGAATACACACGGATCCAACTGTGAACTGGCTCTGGAACTGGAAATTCTGTGCTCCCACTTGCTTAGGTTTTGGATGGATGTACCGCATTGCCAGGTCTATGGCACTATGTCATAGCTATTTAAAAAACTCAAATGGCCACACACTTAGGGCAGCAGGGAGACAAACTGCATTTCACCAAGGATTTTCATAAAATAGAGTCCAGTCATAACTGTGTGGAAACCACAGCCAGTGGGAGTGGAGAAGGGATGATTTGGAGAACTCTTTTTTTTTCAAGTATAGAACAGGAAGGAATTAAAAGAAAACATCAAATGTCCTAGCATTGAAAGATTATCTGGCTTGTTCTTTGGGGAGTGGGAGAACATTTTCACTTCTGTCTTGGTTTGTGACAAGTTTAGGGGAAAACGCTCTGGAAGGAACATCTCCTCCCCAGAAGACAGGTTTCAGCAGTCCCTCCTTTTGCGGTCTGTAGTTTCTGCGTTGGCATGGCAAGCCACAACCTTCCCGGAGAGCGCTGCGGGGCTGCATCGGGGAGAGAGCGGCTGGTCCACTTCCCGTAGCCCTCCCGGGCAGCCCCGCGCCCTTGCTCCGGCTGGCTGCCAGCTCCACAAGATGGTAGCGATAAAGGAGGCGAGAAGGCCCTCCGCATGGGGACCACACGACTTTAATCACATGGTGACAACCAGCTTCCCAGAGGCAGAGAGGCCACATGGCAGCCTGTTTTTGGGTTTTTTGCAGGGAGAGCACGTAGACTACTGGTTTCAGGGTGCAGGGGCAGCACACGGGCAGAGTTGGGGTACCAGAACCAATGGGAAAAACCCGAGGGAGTGGGCAGGACTAGGGGCAGGGAAGGGAGAACAATATGGAAAGGGCAGAAACTTAGTAGGGAAAGGAGTGGGGAAATACAACACTACACCCTCCCTCACCGATACAAAAGAAATTTCTTGGATGAAAGTGAAAAAACTATTTATTTACAGGCAAAGTGCACGCATGGCATGGGGGAAAAAATGAATAACTGTTAAAATATTAAAATATTAAAATATTAAACCTCCTCGATGCGGAGAAAGCTGGTGGATTTAGAGTTCCCTCTGTAGCTGGCTTGGCCCCTTCCCTCCTGAGGTCCGAGGCCGGGATGCGGTTTCCCCACAGCCTCCCTGCCGGTCCACGGGGTCCGATGATCTGGTTCTCGGATCACAGCTAGGCCACACAGTTCCAGAAGAAGATGAAAAAATTACCAGAGGATTTCAGTGTGCAAGTATAGGAAAATTTCTTGCCTTAGCTAACAGGCTAGCTAAAAGCAGGAAGGTGCTCCCTCAGCTCTGCAGCGGTGAGAACGCCGGGGAGTGTGTGAGTCCTTGAACACAAACCGTGCTGAGGAATTCTCCTGGCTTCCCCCCTCCTTTCCTCGGACCCAACTTAAAGTTGCAGGACCCATTTCTAGGCAATAAGCAGATGATAGGGGAATACAGTATTATCATAAAATCACCCCAAGACAACTTCACTGTTTATTTCTGTCGTTTTGCCTAGTGCTATGGTGAGGAGTAAATCTTGTTCTCATATGAGAAGGGTGGCATTTACTCACTCTGTATATTGTCATGTGGAGCAAGAGACACACTTTTTGATTCAGCTCTGTTCTGTTTTCTGTGCATTCCCACTTCTGGCTCTGGCTCTGCTAGTGAGGTACACCATGGCTTCATAGCTGTCCTTGCTCCTTGTGCTTGGAGAGGGAGGCCAGAGCTGTACGAGAAGGGATTGCTACACAGTGAGGGGAAATGTGTGTACAGCCTTGTAAAGTAGAGGTTGCTTTGCTAGGGCAAGACCCCAACTGAGATTAAACCTTTCTCACTGAGATTTAGCCTTTCTCACTGCTCCAAAGCAGGAAAAATCCCACCCAATCTCACTCAGATCTCTGAAGCATAATGCTTTCCTCTGGATTTTCTCTTCTTTTTTTTCTGCGCTTTACTCATAACTTTTTGGCCACAGATTTTCTGTCTCCTCACCTTTTCCTAATGTGGTTGACAGGTGAGTGTTCTTTTGAGGAGATCATGCCATCTGGAGCACTTTTCCTCTGCTTGGTTGGCTTTTATCACATTTTGCCTCCAGATCAGCATGCAAGGTCACCACCAGCATACCTGCCCATAGTATCAACCCAACAGCCCAAACTGACCCTGTCTCTAGCCACTCTGAATGATCTACTGGGGAGAAAGCTCTTTCCCTCCTACATCTCTGGTACTGCATCTGAATCAAGCAGTAGTGTAATCTCAACATATTGGTGCCAAAATGCAGCTCTTTGGGACTTTCTGTTATTTCACAAAAAACTCATCATCTCCGTTTTGGGGTCTTGTGTGATCTCTGAGGGGCCTTTCCTGGAGCACTCCTGTGTGCTGTGCATGTGCTCATAGCTGCAATTAAACCAGTGCTTTGAATGATGAACTGTGAGTTGCAGCTTCAGACAGTCCATGGGCAACTGCAGAAACACTTGGTTTTGTTTGAGAGATCCAAGAGAAGAATGAAGAGTATGAAATGGTGAGGGTTTTTTACTTACCTGTACACATGCTTTGATGTTTATAATGTACTTACTTGATTACCACTGTACTTTGCTGAAACAATTGCTAATGATTTTCCTCCCAGGTTCAGACTTCTGACTTCTGTCCTGAGTTCTAAAATCCATTGCTTTCTACAGCCAGCAAATTTCAACCAAAAGATAACCTTCGTTACAGTTTCAGTGTTGCAGGGTCTTTATACCGAAATTTTGGGATATATAAGCCCTTTGACTCATTATTCCCCTTTGTGGATGTGCCTTTATTGTTTGTTTGTTTGTTCTGCAGTCACTGTGCCAGTAATCATAGCTACCACAGAGGACAAAAGCACCTTTATTCCATTTACATCATCCTAAAACCTCTCAATGCTTTCATTACTTGACAGCCCTTGAAAGACAGCATGTCTACACATTCAGCATTTTCTCTGTGGAGGAAATAAGCAGTCACTTATAGGCTATACTATTCTTACCTGGACAGAAAAATCGGTTAAACTCTGTTCTGGATTTTGAGCAGAAAAAGTCAATAGTCTCTTCTGCATCACCCCGATTACAGCTAACAATGGTGTATAGTCAGGAGGTCAAGATGGCAAATCCACTGTATCAGGGCCTAGAAAACATTGAGATTCCCAATTTGTGGCCAAATGCTATCACAGTTACAAGGTGTTTCATCTATTAATGTACATCTGCTGAATGTGTTTTTATGGTCTGTCAGCCTGAAATGTAGCACAAAGGTGTCATATGAGAACAAATGGAGATACCTCAGGTGCTTCAAAATAAGACGTCAATGTGCTGAAAAATCAGTGCCTAACTCCAGCTGCTTGAGTCAAGGAAATTACCTTGCCTGATTCTTCTAGCTATCCAAGCTAGAAGGAAGATTAGCGGGAAGCTCACAGATTGAGCAGGAAGGTAGTCAGCACAGCTGGGTCTGAGCATCACCCCCTCTCGGGGGTGCTAGTACCTTAGCTAGTACCAACCCAGCTGGTCTGGAGAGGTCAGAAGATTGAGTAAGACTTGCTGTTAGGAGTCTTCAGCAGCTTCACTGCTTTTTGTTTTGCTCTTTTCTGAGCATTGAAAGGTCTCTGCAGGTGACACATTCTCATTGGCGCTGTCCCAGCGATGAAAGGGGCTTCCCACATGACTGTTTTGCAGGAATCTCAAAGACACAAGGATCAGGGGTGGAAGCCTTCCAGCATTAATTCAGATTTATTTCCAGCATGCTCTGATCAGCAGGGTATGAGGCCACTTACATGCTCATGTAAGCACTGGCATGGTCCCTCTCCCTTGCTTGGGTTCAGATGCTTATTGCTCCAAGTTTTGCATGGCTGCTGCCATCACATCTCAGTTAAGCCTTTGGCACTTCTTCTCGTCTCACCTCATAGATTCATGGCATTTTGCTGTGATCCTTACCAGCACACCCAGTCCTTCTTTTAGATACCAGGAGATCCTGTCTGGTGGTCACATTGATCTACAAAGCTGGATCGCCAAGAGAGACCAGAGCTGTGCTCTCATTTTTTGGGACTTCCTCCTTGGGACAGTAGATATTTTACAGTTACCCTCACATGAGTAGCTAACAGCTTCCACACTCATCTTGGTCTGGTAAAACTGGCATCCTCTGTGATTTTGGTTTATCTCTGTCTTCCAAAGCAGTAACTGTCCAGTGTGTGGTAGGTACAGCTGTTGTGGTCTTTTTAAACTATTGTCAATGGTTTTAATGCCTGTATCATCAAAAATCTGCTTGCACGTAGAAACCTGAGTCTTGAATTGCAGATAACTGAGGTTAACTGGGAGGTTACTGACATGTCTCAGTAACCACACAGTGGTACTGCAGGCTCCTCCAGCTGGAACACAGCTGGTTTTCACGTAAATATACAAACATTTGGATGCTTTTGTAGCTTGGTTTTGAATCTTATGGCACTGAAATATGGGCAAGTTTGCTTTAAAAGAAAAGAAAGTTAAAGGGAAAAGTCTTTAAACAGTATTTCTAATCTTGCCTGCTTCCTGCATGACAAAGGGGAATAGATTTCCTGGATGCAGTTCCATTTGCAGTTCCAGCTGGCTTTTGAAGTGTATGAGCATGAAAAGCAGATGATAAGAAATACACATGTATCTTGTACCTATCTAAAGGAACCCAAGTTATCTTAGGAATTGATGCATAGAGAGATCACAGAATCTGCTCATGAAACTGTTCCCTCTGGCATTAAACACCGCCAGTGTTTAATGGTACTAAGTTAAAGGTGTGATGTTTAAGACACAGGAAATCTTTCCAAAGGGAAAAGAACTTTCAAGGGGAGCCTGGGGGAGAGATATTCATGTCAAGATTTGGCTGTAAAATATAGTTAATGCCATTTGTTCTTATCACAACTGCTATGGGATATTTAACCACCAGAGGTAGCCATGACCTGAGGCTTTTATCTGATCCTGGAAGAAGCAGTGCCATTCAATGTATTAGACTGCCAGAACCATTTCCTTCTTGTAATGAGGTCTGCCATTCAGGGATGGATATAGCTTGCTCTTGCTTGGCTTGTGAATCCAACTGGATCACAGCACACAGCTGAAAAAATTGGGGAAGGATCTGCACATAGGAGGGAAGGAAATCAGCCATATATATGCACATTCCAAAAGTGAGAATGAGCACAGCAATGCTTTTTGGCAAAGGTTTGGTCACAGCTTTGGGCGCTGAAGCCAGCTTGCTCCTTGCAAACCTGCACCTGTAATCAGCTGGATACATATCCATCTCCTCCAAGAGGAGAAGGCAGAATGGCACTGGCACTTTCACAGCTCATAGCTGACAAGGCCATTTAAAGCAAAAGTAGTTCAGATTTTGCTCCAGTGTGCGAAGTTTGCCCTTTGAATGTTGTGATTTTTTCCTAGTTAGTCTTAGAGATAAGAAAACACAGCTGAGTCTTATCCAGGCCTGAAGAGGCTGGAGCACATCAGCTGCTTGCCATATTGCTGGAACACCTGGGGCATTTGCTTTGAAATCTAAATGCAGGCTGTTCTCCTGTATTGCCAAGTACAACAGAAGCTTCCTTCTGGCTAGCAGGGTGGAATTAATTTAAGGAGAACACCATCTGTGGGGCCTTGGAGAGCAGCAGTCAGAAGAGACAGGTAGAGAGGTCACCAGGAATAGTCTTGTCCTCATCTGGGGGCCTCGCCATCCGCATCTATTACCCATCATTTCTAATTAGCAGATAATATCTTGGGGAAAGCTACTCCCATTTGCTTTCCTGAAGATGCTATTTTTACTAAGAGATGTTGTTTCTGCTGAGCTTTCTAAGCTCATTTTGTGAGCTTTCACAGGCATTTGGGGCAGTAATGGTCTTGGTAACATAGTAATTAAGGAGTCCTGTACCTCCCTGCTGCACACTGCCCCTTTTTCCTTCCCCCTTCTTCTCAATGCCACTACCAGATGATTGGAGATTTTTCACCCTTCCAAAAGCTTTGTATTTTCCCATCTCATCAAGCATGTCTCAGCCATGCTTAATTAGCTTAAGGCTTTTCAGCCCCCCTTATTAGCCCCCCAGAAGATCAGTTAAGGACTTGAACATTTTCAATAAAGTGCTTGGAAAGCAAATCCTTAGAAGCAAGTCATAAGTGCAGGAGAATGTTATTTAGTGTTATTTAGTTGCTTGTCCTTTCTTCTCTCTCTTCTGTCTGTCTGTCCTCTCATCCATCCATCCTTCTGCCCAACCTCTTCTTGTCTCTGAGAACATTCAGGGATGCCCCTTGTTTCTTGGCAATGGTTGACAGCAGCTGATGTCTGGTACTATTCAGAGAGCTCTTACCCTTGGGCCAGTTTCTGGGTACTGTTGTTTTTAACCTGTTTTAATCTGTTTAGATCCCCTGAATAAAAAAATGGCAAATACAATTAGCTAACCAGTACTAAGAGACCGTTGAGTTGAGGTGTTTCCATTTAGGGTTTGGGATTCTTTTTTTGTTTGCTTAATTCCCACACTTGTTTGAAACTAGCTTGTAAGATTTACTTACAAGATCAGAGCAGTTGAAATGAAAGCCTGGTTAATTAACAGAAAAATATATTTGCATCTTGCTTTGTGTTTGACACTGAACATCATTTGTTTCTGCATTGACACATACACTCTTTTATTATTAATTTGTAAGCTTTAACTGTACAGCTGCAAATGAGATTTTAAAAAAACCACAAAGCACAACTTTTTCCCTTCTTACCCCCCTCCGTATAAAACATGAGAGCTAGCTGCTTAACCATGTGAAGCACAGATTTGTGTGGGATTCCAAATACCTCAGAGATAACTGTGGACATTTGCCACATAATTTAATTCAGTGGCTGGTGTTTTGCATTTACAGGTAAATGAGAGCATCCAGTCGTCAGGTGTTTGCATCAGTAGAATTAAATGCTTACTAATTTAGCTGCTTGGGAGATAAATATTTAGATATCATTAAAAGGGCTAGCTGTATATACATGGAAATGTCCATGGATGATGAGGAAAAATGTGGGAGGGGGTTTCCTTGCAATCACAGAGGATGTGACGTCAATTACTGCAGTTTTCTCCCTGACGCTTTCCTTCATGTTCTACATAAAGTTGTTGCTGCTGAGTGCTCGCTGCCCAGAGGAGGACAGTGCCTTATCTAAGGCTAGATTAAAATGCTCTTCATATGCTATTCAGATTCTTGGCATTTTTTTTAAGCCACTGAGGGAAATAAAATGCAAAGAGTGTGTAAAAACGAATGTACAGTGTAGGTTTTTGTCATGGGGGAGTGTTATCTCTGTAATGGTGTTCCCTCCATTTGCATAATTCAGGCTGTGGCCCTATTTACAGACCACGTGGCAATCTTTGAAGTGCTAATTGGCTTTCTTTTAGGAGAGTTGTTCATTTTTCTTTTCTGTTTGTTTTCTACTAAAAGGAATGTTAGTATTTTTATGATGGCTGGCGCTTAGCACTTAGCAGAGCTCCTCTGTGTAAAGATAACAAATGAGTTATGCAACCTGACATTCTCCCTGGGACTGTGCTCAGAACAAAGCAAGCCAGTGGCATTTCAAAACCTGCTTTTAAAGTACCTGGTTATATACTCTGGTTATATCAGAATCACTAGGAAATGCCATTTCTCTGGTATTTTGCACCTTCTCTGAATTGACTGGGAGGTGGAAAAATCTTTGGGCAAAGACTTATGGCAGGGGTGTTGGAACTAGATGATCTTTAAGATCCCTTCCCAAACCATTCTATGATTCTATGACCCCAGGACCCAAAGGACACATACGCAGTAACCTTGAAGCTGCTCCATGCTTTCAGTATCCCTGTGCTGTCCAAGAGCTTCAAGTAGTTAGGTCTGCTGCAGGCTTTGGGAAAGAAGAGGTGAGCTCTAAACCTTTGAGAACAGCTACTGCAGGTACAAATTTCTGGGCACACTTAGGAACTGACATCTCGATTTTCCTCTTCCTGCCCTGCTGCTGGGAGTTGCTGAGGAGGCATTGCCCAGAGCCTCAAGGCATCCCCAGTTGCTCATTGAGCACCCCTGCTGCTGATAACATGGAATAAATCAGAATTTAGAGGGTATGTCCAGAGGGAAGCTGGAGGAGGGGCAAGGGGCTGGTCGAACCTTGGCTGTGCTCAGCCAGTGTGGCTGAGGACTCTAGAGGGACTGTCACCCAGCATCCCCAAAGCCTTCTTGATGAGGTTTGTGCAAGTACTGTGTTCCTGCAAAATACTTTATCTTTGATCCAATACTCTATATAACCAGGAATTTTGTTTTGGCAAGAAGGCAGCTCTTTTTCCCCGTATTTCACAGGTTTCTAGTTTCTGGAAGCTTCACAGTTTTGTTGCTATAAACCATCACACGCTTAAACTGATTGGCCCACTAGCAGCCCTTGGTAAAATTTTTGAAATAAAGCCATCTTTTTGAGGCCTGATATTCAAAACACTGCTGTGCTCCCTTTGGGAGGGGTGGCCTTTTGTTATAATCGTTACTCCATCAGTGGAAACCTGGCTGCACGTGGCCACAACTGCAGTGATCCACAGATTGGACTGTAATGGTGAATGCTAAAAAGCACTGCTATGTAGGCTTACTCTGGGGAAGTCATTCTGTGCGCAGAATATGATCTATAGCACCTGGAGTTCTTATCATTTCCTTCAGCTATTTGTACAGTTCTTTCACATTTGGGCTGTGGAAAGAGCTGCAATAATTCAGGGTTTGTAAATCAGAGGACAGGCAGAAATAAAATGGGTCTAAACTTTTAAGCTTGCTATAGTAAATATGCCATGAGATGAAGAGTAGGTAAACTGAATTTAGAGAACTTTAATTTGGGACTATTTTCATTGTACTTTCTATTGTATGTTAAGGGGTACACTGTTAAGTTGTCACTTAGGGTATGAATTGCTCTGTGTTAAGGAAATGAAACTTAAGTGAAGAATTTTGCTTTTAGGGAACATACAGCAGGATAAGCAGGATCTTTTTAACTGTTAGTATTTTTACTATCATCATTAATGATTACTGCTATATAGTTCTGTCTCTAAACTTAAACTGGAAATACCATGCAAAGTGCCCTTTACAGTTTTCTTTACCCAAGGAGTGCACAGCCTAAATTCCATGACTTTGCATGCTCGTCAGCCTAGTTGGAGCATCCCTTTCATGGACTGCCAACACAGTGGCACCACTGTCTTATACATGGATCCTTTGCGACCAACAGGCTTCCTCCAGCTCCTGCTGCTTAAAAAATAGCTTGCTTGCCTCTGCCAGAAGTACTTGTGTCATAAATGACCAGTAGCATTCTTAAATGCTTCCTGCTGGCTAATTAGAAGCAGTTCCTTCTTGTTCCTCCCTCCATGAAAATGTCTGTTGAAATTGAAAAAACTCATGTCCTTTTAAATTGGGGGGGGGTTCATTTTTCTTTTCATTTTTTTAACAGCAATCTGGTAGCTTCAGTTTATAGTTTTGGCAAGAGCCAGCAACATTTCTCTGGAAATCTTGGGCTTCAGAGGATACACTTGAATGACTCCCTGAAAACATGACATTTCCCATTAAACTATCTGTTCTTTTAAACCAGGAAAAACAAAAAATAATTTGATTCAGTAGAAATATTTTGATGGACTCCACATGCGCCATTGTAGTGGGTTCCCTGTACTGCAGGACCACCCCCTCCCTGCAGGATGCAGTAGCTGCAATGCCTTTGTCACAGTGTCAGGGCTTCTGCCAGTCTCTAGCCTGAGCTAGGCACAACACTTCCAAATTATGGCAGATTTTATCAGGCTGAGGATAGTGTTTTGGTCCCTCATAAGATTTTCAATCTGTTTTCAATATTGTCACAGATATCCAGGTTGAATTGAAACTACCCTTTAAGGCACAAGGCTTATGTCTTCCCTACCACCCCAAATAATCTCTGCACCTGCTAACTGAAATGCCACAGACTTTGGACTTAAAGCACATCTCATGTACGGACCTCTTTTTGGTGCTTACATCAAAATAACCAGACAGCTAAGTAGGGAAGACCTAGATTCGCTATGAGCTATAAACTTTCTAGGCAAAGACCAATTTTCTGTCTAACAGCCCCTCCCCTTTTAGGGTCTGTATAATTTAAAATAGGTTCTATGTGAAGAGAGCTGTATTTTCTTAGATACATAAACATCCGGTGCACAGTTGTGAAAGGAATTTGTTCTGATAGTCAGATTGATGGTTTTTTAGTGCACTGAAGTATAGTAAAAAATGGAAACTGTTGACAACATGAGTAGTCTAGACTTTTAAGCCTACTCAGGAAATCAAGATATGTATCTAAAATACATTTATATATATTTAAAGAAACACAATAAAGCTCATTTTTAAGATGGTGAAATTTGCTATTTTCAGTGCCCAACAAAACAATGATTCAAGACCAGTGACTTAATTCTAGGTGACACCTCTCCTAATCCTTTATGGCTTAATCCTTCAATTTTATCTGTGACTCTGAGGAAATGTCTGTCAGGGCTGAAGTCACTTGCATCAGGGGATTAGAACTTCCGCATTCTTCTGAAAGCTTCAGTAGTTCCCATGAAAGTAAGAGATGCCAAGGTATTTGTGGAGACTGTGAGCAGTGACAATCCTTACGCCAGCGTACAAATTCTTGCAGACCTGGGCCATGTGCACATCTGTGGAGAGCACACCTGTAGCCTCTAATTCTTACCCGTGTGCTGTGTGCTGACAAAAGCTCTGTATTACCTGCCAGCTGTGGGTATTCAAGGGAAGAAGAAGAGGGGAGGTGTTGCTGCTTGTTGACCCAAGGCTGGAACCACTATGTCAGTTTTTTTTTCCTAAGCTCAGAATACTTGAAAGATAATGGAAAGGCTCTAGACACCTTCAAGTTCCTAAGGTAAGAAGGTCTTATTATGAATAAACTGAAAAATATGGTCCGAATCCAGCAATCTGAAGAAGTTTAGCTTGAGGAAGTATTTTTAATGTGTGCGTGTTATCCTGCTTTAGCAGGACAGAAGTCTGCCACTATCAGCTGCTGATAGTTATTCTCTTCTGGCTTAATTGGTAGAGGTCTTGACTTTGGTGCTAAGATTGCAAATACAAGCCCTTATGTTTTCTGGCACCCTGTAGCAGGGAGCTGGCATTCCAGGAGGGGCTAAGTACTCCAGCATGCCAGCCTGGGATTCAGTACTTTTCTATGCCCTCTGGTATTTCTGAATATCCCACACCTCCAGCTGCTGTATTCTGGCTGACCTTCAGGACAGCTCTTTGTAAGGAACCCGTGTTATCCATCAGTTACCAAGAGGATTTGAGGAGGTGTTACTGACTAGTTTCAAGGAAAATTATAGTTATCTTGTTAGACTCAAGTCTGCCAGTTTTCATGATAGACACCAGTTTTATTAGGAGTTCTGTAAATTCTGTTGAGGGAAAAAGAAGGGAAAAGCCAGATTGTTGGTTATGATGTCACTGAGCTTTTTAAGCACAGATTAAAGAGGTGATGTCATCCTTAGTGCAGTGAAAATTGACATGGATTTTTTAAGTCCATGTTTAGGATTCAAAATAGGTGCCCTGAATTTCAAAAATGCTGAGCACATCCAAAACACTTTGTGAAGTGAGTCCCCTTTGAAGCCAGCTGGAGCTGCTGGGAGCTTGGAGCTTTTGAAAAAAAAGGATCTAAACTCCCTTTTGAAGTTCTCCTAATGTTAGTCACCTATTGTTGAAAATGCTGACCTATGTGCTGGCATCTGGAACAACCTCTATGTTAAAAGGTTGTTTGATGGAAAGAGGGGATATGATCTCCAGTGCTAAAGGGAAAAATCCTTCATTTTTTTGAACGTGTATTCTCTGATAAGAAACATATTGAGACAGTTTCATCCCCCTCTTTTTTCCCCTCTTTTTTTTCTTAAAGACTTTTGTTCAGTCCTTCAGTTTCTATTTGGTGCCACGAGGTGTAACAGAACTTTGAGAAATTTTCAGTTTCTCTGGATGGTTGAGGAAAAACGTGCCTCAGCTTTCCAAAAAAGTTGCTCCAGTTTTTGTTCAATGTCACAGTTAACGATCTAGCCATAAGCCAGCCTTGATCAAACTTGCTGTTTAAATTTACTATCTTTTGATACAAATAAGTGTCTGATGTACGTGAAACCTTGTGTAAATTTCTGACGCCTTGTTCTCCTGCTTGTAAAGTTGCCAGAGTGACCAGTAACAGCAGGGTGGACTTACAGTGGGAATGAGGTTGTGTAAGGGGATGTGTTGTTTGGAATAAAGTGGTTTGGGAGATAAAAAAGCCCACAGTACATGCCCCCTTCACATAAACAGAGCAGAAAATCTCATCAATCACAGGACCTGGGTGACAGCACTGATAGATGTCAGAGCTGATGAACCTGACTGAGGACTTCTCCATAGGAATTTATTGTAGTTCTGATGCACACTGCTAGCTTTTTGCCTGCCTACTACTACTGAGTCCTTGCATAGGGGTTGAGAAAAAGAAAAGCTGCCTCTCTTAAGTGTCCTGCAATCAGAAAGCTGTTCTTCGTGGTGGCTGCTAACTACTTTTTTAGGTGACTCTGAAAAACACAGTGGCCTTCCTCTTGCAGTTACTGCTGTGCTCAGGTTCTTTTCCCAGGCTTTTTCCCAGACAACAAACTGGAGCCACGTCCATGGCTAGAGACTAATTCAGCACAAGCACAGGAAGTGAGACTCTCTAAAACCAAGAAAAAGCGGGGAGGGACAGAACACAAACAAATACTCATCAAAAAAACCCCTTAACTATGTTATGTTCCTCCTAATTGGAGAAAGAGATGTTCAGTTTCAAGCAAACAAGTCAGATCCCTGTTTTACAAATCTGAGGTCAGTTGGGAAGTGCTCTGGAGCTATTTGTAGAGAGGGAGAATGATGGTTGTTAGAATTCTTCGCATTAGGTTATCTAAATGTAAATTCCTGTCTCTGATATAAGGTCCTAGTTAGACCCTAGAATTTATGAACCAAAGAAAGAATGAAACGTGAAAAAGTTTAGAGGAAAATGTCAGCAGCTGTCTTTGTGTAATTTTTACTGAGAGCTGATATAAATGGAAGAAAAATCAAAGGCAGCAGTAGCACTGCACATTTTATCTCACACCCTGTGATGCATATCAGTGTTGTTTCCCATAGTGAGTCAGAAGGAGCATTTACAATTTTAGAAAACACTGCACGATGGCTCTCTGCAAGGAAAAGAAGCAAGCGTGCAACTACCAGCACTGACACTGGTTTTTCCTTGACTGCCAAATTACTGTTCTGGAAGCTCTGTTGTGGGCAAAATTTTTCTGTTTCACGCTGGTAATTTTGAATTTGGTCTTAAAGTTTTCTTCAAGAAACAGAGCAAATAAAACTCACTAAGCTGACAATCGAAATCCAATCTTTAGTCTTGACAGGAAATATTGGCCAAGTCTATCATCATGTGGAAATACTCTCCTGTGGTACAGATGTTAACACCCAGGCTGGTGGATTACTTTATTCTAAAGCAACCTAGAGGAGTGATCTTCTCCACTGTGCTTTTCAATGTTTTGGAAATATTCTTGGCTTCATGCTAGGATATGAGTGTCAAGAGGACAGGTGGGTGTTTCAAGTGTTAAACACCAGCTATACTGTCAGTGTCTGGCTGTGCGCCTTCCTTGGTCCCCAAGAAATCTGATTCTTAAGAGCTGCCACTGAAATTGGTAGAAGAGCATGATTGCCACCACGCAGATGAATTGCTTGCTGTAGTATGGAGGTTGTTCTTTTAGTCTTGTCTCAGTTTGGGAATATGTGGCATGTGATTACGTCTGGCACTGCTGTTATCATACAGTGTTTTGGATTGGAAGGGACCTTAAAAACTCTTTAGTTCCCATCCCCCTGCCATTGGCAAGGGCACATTCCAGTAGACCAGGTTGCTAAGAGCCCCATACAACCTGACCTTGAACACTTCCATGGGTGGGTCTTCCACAGCTTCTGTGCGTGACCTGTGCCAGTGCCTCACCACACTTGATTTGGGGTTCAAATCACCACTCATGATTTAGATCCTCACATGCCTTAGTTATATACAGTCTCTGTTCAGAAGAGGATGTAGTTATTCCCTGCTGGCATAGAGCAGCTGAAGGTTGGAGCAGCCCTTCCTCTATTTAGTCCTGTTATTTGCTGGGGAAACATCTTACTCCACGTCACTGCTATAAAATTTTTGCACTTATATTCATCCAGTTATCAGCAGAAATTAAAAATAGCGTCCATGCTTAGGAGGTAATGCACATTTTCAGTATGTTTGCATTCCCTCCTATTCCTTTGAGGCTGGCTCACTGCTGTGAAGAAGGATGCCAGGCTTTCAGAGGAGAAGGCAGGGCAGCCATCAGCATTAATGACATCCTCTGACAGTGAAAGCTACATGGATCTCCAAAAGTCAGATTTCAGCCTTGGCTTCTCTCCACAGGTGCTTTCAGAGCAGGGTGAGAAGTATCACCTTGGGGAACATAGCCATCTCTCTGCTATTCCCTTCTTTACAGAGGGAAAACAACTCCCAGCCATTTATTTATGAAAAATTGTTTACTGCCTTTGAACACAGATAGACACAAATGTGTGCCTGTGTGTGTGTTTTATTTAAACACCTGTTCTGATTTGATGTGTCACCATCAAGATCCAAAAAATCCAGTCCTGAGAACTTGAATAGGTGAGGAGCTCAGTAGCAAAATGAGTCCTTTAGAGCAGATTGGTATTTATCACCATATAGTTAAAGCTGACTGTAAAATTTTGGCTTTGAAGGAATTGGAACAGGGTTCTGCTAAAAAAAAAGAAAAAACAGTACCTTTCTGTCTCGGTTTGAAAGACAGGCGTCTGCAGAGGAAGGTGGGAACCTCCCTTGGAATGGAGAATATGACCTCATTCTTTCCAAATTATTATAACTTTGAAATTACGGGGCTTTCAGGCAAAGATATCAGAAAAGGAATAACAGTTCTTTACTAGTATATATATATGTATAACAAGGCAAAAAACAACAACACCGGCAGCACCAACAAACGGAACAGAACCCCAGTGCCAGCCTCTCTCGGCCGCAGGCCCTTTCCCCTTCCGTGCAGTGACGCTCACAGCCAGCAGGGGGCGCTGCTGGCTCCCGGCCGGGCAGGGCGGGTGCGATGATTCCCCCGCGCCTGCAGGGGGCGCTGTGGCGCGATCTCGGCTGCGTCTCCCTCACGTGGACAATGGCGGGCGCAGCCAGCGGAAGGGATGGAAAAGGAGCTTCCTTTACAGACCCCCAGGGGCAGCTGATCCCGGTGCCCCTCTGGATGGTAAAATGAGCTGTAGCAGGAACCTCGGAAGCAGCAAGCTGGAACGGCAGGGATGAGCAGATCCCATAGTAGTGAACGAAATGTATCAGAAGCTCCTCAACTGCAGCAGGAACTGCAAGGGTGTCCGGGCAGGCACTGGGTGTTGGGTTACAGTGTAGCGAAAAACCCAGAGCAGTGGCAGAGAACTGGCAGGGCTGAGTGGGGAATTGCCCCCATGGGTAGCTCACCTGCAACGGCTGGTCCCTGGGTGCAGGCTGTGCAGAGGGGAGCAGCTGCGTGGACAGCTGAATCGCCCGCCCGGAAGTAAAGAGCTGTCCCTTGCGCCCCCCCCCCCCAACTTTGGAGGAAACCCTGGACTGGCTCTCACCCATCAAGATACTCCCGGGGTGGGGAAGAGGGGCAGCAACCACCCCAGACACAAAACAAAAAACCGAAAGCGGTGTGGGATAAAAAACTGTCCCAAGACACTTTCTGTAATTGCTTTTTGTAAAATTATAATTGTTTAATTATTGACACAATTATTGTGTCTTTGCAGGGGAAAAGATGTGATAAGGATTATCTGTAAGGTTTTTGTTATTGAGTGCTGCCGATTACTGCTTCTTTACAAGCAAATGTGTTTCCCTTTAAAAAGGACATTGAGGTGCTGGAGCGAATCCAGAGAAGGGCAGCAGAGCTTGGTGAAGGGTCTGGAGCACAAGTCTTAAAAGGAGCAGCCAAGGGAACTGGGAATATTTAGCCTGGAGAAAAGGAGGCTCAGGGAGGGACCTCACTGCTCTCTACAACTCCCTGAAAGGAGGTTGTAGTGAGGTGGGTGTTGGTCTCTTCTGCCGTGTCTCAAGTGAAAGGATGAGAGGAAATGGCCTAAAACTGTGCTAGGGGAGGGTCAGATTAGATATTAAGAAAAACAAAAGCACTGAAAGAGTGCTTTGGCATTAGAATAAGTTGCCCAGGGATGTGTTGGAGTCACCATCTATAGAAGTACTCAAGAGCCATCTGGATATGGCACTTAGGGATACAGTTTAGGCATGATTATTGTGGTGCTGGGTTGAGGGTTGGACTAGATGATCTTGAAGATCTTTTCCAACTTTGTGATTCTGTGATTCTATGATATGATGGTCACCTTGGTTTTAGGAAGCTAACAGTTTTCTAAAATTAAGACAGAGTACTTGGACAGGAGCTGATGAGCCTTCAGAAAGGCAAGTGCTCTTTTCAAATAGCAAGACATTCCAGTCAAGTATGCTCTACCTCTGGTTATCCAAATTTTATTGAGGTTTGTGGTGGGCTTTATTTGTTTTGGGGTTTTTAAATTAATTTTTACTTTGTATGCTGGCTGTGGTATCCTTATATCACAAAAGGTTTGAGAATTACAGCATACCTATTCCTACCTGTTCCATCTATTAGCAGAACTTTGTTCAACTTCATGTGCCTCTCTTTGTTGTAAATATTGTGTTTTATTATGCAAAATTTAGTTTGGGGTCTCTGGATAAATATCAGGGAAGAATCTTTCTCCCATACTGTATATTGTTACTGCATTTCAGTTAGATCCCTACACTCTCAGCTGTTGTCCACTGCTACTTTGAAGCTCGTTCTTCATAATTTTGGTAATAGTCTCCTTGAAAAGGAATTTAACAGAATATTTTCTAAGGCTACTCTTTTACTCAGCAGTAACCTCTTTCAGAAGCAGTGGTCTCAGAAATAAGTGGTCTCAAGCCAGAAGGATGAGAAGCCCGCTCTGTACATTATCATAAGCTTGGGCAAAGCCTCCTTTTGCCCTGTGTGGATGGAGTGGGGACTCCATGAAAGGTGAGGGTGCTTGTCTGAGAGGAACTCTTCTAACTTCCATCTCTTGAGCAGTTTGAGGTTCTCTGAGGTTCTTCCCCTCTCCTTCCCCATCTTTTCCTTATATTTTCTATTATAAATGTTGTTTCTGTTCACTACAGGTACCCATCTGGTTCTTGCCCTGCTGCTCAAAGCTGAGGACTGGCTCAGTCTCCTTTATGCTTGGAGTGATTCCTTTGGAGAAAAATGGAAAGTTTCTTTCCCTTTTTTTGAAATAAAGTGTCACATTCTGACAAATCTGTCCTGCTTAGGAGATCCAGGATCTCTTTGCTATCACAGTCTGCTTTTCTGCAGTTTCCTCAAGATCATTTGAAATGCTCAGAAAATACAGTTGAATGCAAGATTGAAAAGGAATAGGGGCAGAGTATGTACTGCTGATGACAGCACAGGCTATTAAGTTGTTCTAGTTTTTAGTGGGTGAACTGAAGGGAAAGAAAGGCCTGTTAAAGCCTTTGGGCTCGCGCATTGGTTCATCAAAATTAAGGCCAGGAGTCTGCACCACAGATTAATGGTGGAAAGAGGAATTAAAGCTGCTGGAGAGAGCTATTGTGCTACCAAGTACGTGGTGATGAGCATGGTGAGTGTGTGGAGAACACTGATGTTGTGGTGGGAGTAGAGGTGCAGGTATCATTCTGGCATGTGGCTGTCTTTCGACAGGCTGGCTCACATGGTGGCAGAATTCAGGAGAGATTTCTGAATGCCCAGCATCATTCCCTCTGGTGAAAGGTGTGCTCCATTTCAGACATCGTATGCTCCAGGCTTCTTCTCTGATGAGATGTTTCAGAAAAAGAGCATCTGGAAAACAATGGCATGGCCTTTTACGTAGCTAAGCCTTTTCCAGAATGAATAAAAAAAAAATCAAAAGGGCTTTTCTTAAAACAATGTATCTTATATTCATCAAGAGCCTGCTGTGTGTGGATTTATCCTGTTTTTAGAGAGGAAATACACAAAGTGCTCCTGATAGACATGAGTGATTTTAGATATGCCAAATTTGTATGGCTCTTATAGACCATATTGCTGAGCGACAATCCTCACTAGCCTCCCATTCCCACCTTTGGAGAATGGTAGGTACAATGAGATTTACTAACAGGATGTTTAATAAAGGGCTGGAAGGGGATAGGGATAAGGAGATTTTAGACACTTTTAAAATGTGTTTTTATAAAATTGCCATTCAGCTTGAGCTGGAAATAACAGTGGCTGGGAGCAGCACGATGCCTTTAGGTACAGTTATATGCACAAACACAGAGAGCTGAACTGACACACATTGCACTGGAGGGATAGGGAGATTCATCACTCATTGTTACTCTGAAAAACAAAGCCAAAATGCCAAAAAGGAGGGTAAACACTCCATTTAACAATGAAGAGGCTGCAATATGAATCTGGAATGATGCTCTCTCAGTGCCCTGAAAAGCCCAGCAAAGCTGGTACAGTAGCCAGCACACCCTCCTCTGAAATCTGCATCCTTGAGTTTTCTTTCATCTCTGTGGTGCGTAATTGCGGGGGACAGGGTGGTGGTTGATCGAGGTGTAATATTTCTGATATAACAGATGGAGTTGTTTGTTATTTACTGAGCCACACTGAATAGCAAGAGGCATGGTGTTGGCAGTGCCATTCCTGCAGATTCGGAACTGTTGAGCTTGACCTGTACATTGCAGAAGGACAGCAAGAGAGAAAACTGCCCTCCAGCTCGAACATAATGAAATACAGATGGAAAATGATTGCTGGTTTTTTTCTTAGAGACCTGAGAGCAGCAGGTTGGGTGCTTATACCTGTAGAGCCATACAAGAAGACAGCATAAATGTTTGATGTGGTAGAATCTGGTCTGTAGGACCACGTGGGTCGGACGGTCAGGACAAACGATGAGAGATCTCTGGAGTCAAAAGTTGTCTTGAAGCAAGCGATTTATTGCTAGGGCATGGGTGAAGAGGCCCTGCAGAGAGCTGCCAGCCGCAGCTCTGGGCAGGGCCGAGGTAGAGAGCTGAGAAGAAGAAGAGGTGGCGAAGAGGAGCAGGCGAAGAGGCGCCGGTAGAGAAGAGAAGACAAAGAGAGGCCGGACAGGAAACTCCTGATCCTTTTATCTCTTTCTACTGAATATTCTAGTCTACTTGACCAATCTAGTACAAGATACAGAGTCCTATAGCATTTACATACAGCCTATAAGAATCCTTACATTACCATACTGTCTTGTATTTCAAACTCTAAAAACTGCTTTCTGGATCCCCTGCCAGATTGGCAGGGTCTGCTCTGACCCTTGGACCTGTCTGCAAGCAGAGGGTATTGTTCAATCAAGAAGGGGGTTACCTTCAGCGGCCATACCATTGTTTTCCAGTTGTTCAGTAACTGGGGTTTGGCATTTCAGATATCGAACTCTGCCCTTAATTCTATTTCACGTACAGGTTTCATATTCTCCAAACTTAAACAACCATATTCACAAGGCTTTCCTGTTTCATCCTCCCCAACACCGGTCTGATTAAAAGAGTCAGTCATCCCAGATGGATATTGAACAGGAGTCAAACAGAATCCTTGTATCACAGACAGCTTCAGTTTCTAAAAGAGGCAGCATTTATTATGTTACTAAAATACAGCAGTAAACAAAGTACATGAAGGCTTGACAGTCATATTAGCAAAGTGCTACAATGAAATGACTGGAAAGAAGGAAAAAAACAACTCTGGCTATTTGCAGAGCAAGAAAATGGGAACTGGTTTTGACAGATAAGACAATGCAGCTGTTGGTCAGAAGAGCTTTGTCTGTCTTTTTTTTGTTTGTTTGTTACTGCAGATGAAAAATTGTGCCTTCCAATTTTAAGCAGAAAAATTTGGAAATATTTTTTTTTTTAGCACACCCGACTCGCTCAGAGTCTCATGATTAGGGGAAGCATGTTTACAGCTAAACTCAAAACAAAAAATTTTATTCAGTGGGTGTGAATTGGGAAAATCTGGATTGTTCAGAATAGCTGTAACATGGTTTTCATATTGCATAATGACAGAGGTGATTTTTTCAAAGTATGTAATACAAGTAGAAGCAATTGCTCTACGAATAATTTCCAGCTAATGAATTTCTTCAGGTTGCAAATTGTTCATGGGCAGGATAGTGTTTTATTTGAATTCTTGTGGCAACACCCAAAATTGCTGAGCAGACTAGCTATGAGAATAATAGAATTGCCATTTTGCCTGTAAAAATAGTAGTTTTCTGGACTGCAGTAGTATTGACAACTCTTTTGTCCCTCAAATATTCAGAATGATCTTAGGGCCAGGATTCGCCGCTTACTACAAGACTTCTAAAATTGGAGAATTTTTTAAGGTTTAAGTTATCATGGAGTATGCGATTACAGTGACAGAACTAATTTACACATGGAACTTGTTCTTCTGTTTGTTTTGTCTTAAAGGGGGTCTCTGACATTATTAACAAGGTAGAAACTAATAGCAGGAACCGAAGTTCCTGTTTCAGAGCCCACTTGACATCCCTTACCCATACCCAGTGCCAAGGCTGGTCTTGAAGGCTAGGCTCTGCCAAGAGAACCCCAGCTTGAGACTCATCAAAGAGGAATAAACATCCCTAAGTTAGGCAGCTCAGAGCAGAAACTCAGTTCTTGGATTGTTACAGCTTCTAAGCCTACGTTGTTGCCTGCTTTTATTGTTTCAAATAGATGTAAACCTTGTCCAAAGGGAGAAGGAGGATGATGAGGAGGACAAGAGTTACACTTTTTACTTGTTAGAATTTATTGGGGGTTTGGAAAGCAGATGTCTGACCTCTATACTTGGGCAATTTTAAAATTGATGCTAAGGTACCAAGAGCTACCACAACTTCATAATAGTCTTGTAAACAGTACGTGAATCTAGAGGGGAAAAAAATCATATTTCTCTGGAGAAAATGCTGTATTAACTGTAAGCACATGGAACAAGTAACAGATTGTGACTATTAAGGGGGAAAAAGAAGAGATGAAATAAGAGTCCAGAGATTTCTATCTTCCTGGGTATATACTTGTCTTATGCATTGGAAAAGGCTGGGAGCCCTGCTTGCCCATGCCAGCAGCCCACTGTTTCTTAGTGCTGAGTTGGTTGTGTAACCAGTCAGCAAAGGGTTCAGGTAATGAGCTCTGGCAGGAGCGCGATTGGAAAAGTGAATTGATATTGAAAGCGGTATCTCCCAGGCTCCCTCCCCTTCAGGAACCCTCAGCTCCTGCGTAGAGACCTGAAATCCTTTGCTTGTTTGTGCTTTAACCTGAAGCAATCAAATCAAGGGAGAGGCCTCATGGATAAATTGGTTGTCAAGGCAGTTTCTGGTATTGATCAAATTCTGCTGTTTATCTGAATTGGGCTGATCTCAGAGTGGCACTTGAATTGACTGCACAACAGGGTAGCTATTTTGGATAATACCCTTTCCACATGCATGGCAGTATAGTGAATGTTCCTGTGTCCATCCCACAGTAATAATGAAGGAAGAAATTAAATTTATATTGCCTGAATTTGTAAATCTTCTGCAAAATGTGATGGTATACTGTGCAAGCCTCTTCCCAAGATTTGCAGTGGTGCTCAGCTTTGTAAAAGTTTAAAATATCTTCTGCCTAGTTTGACCCTGAACATTGTTTCCCACTATCATTTTCTTGCTGACAATATCCAACATTAAACCCCCAATGTAAAAAACCACTGATACTGCAGCAATCCCCTCCTAGAAGGGGTGGGCAATCAGTGTTTCAAACATGGAAAGAAAGTGAAAAAGCAGAACAAAAGCAACTCTTCTGACAGTATTTATGATCCTAAACCTCTGAAAAAAGTAGTTTTGCAGATCTGTTGATGATGTTGTTACTCCTCCTAGCCTCTTTCTAGACTTGCCAGCCCCCATCCCATGCCTGATTTTATCACTGCAAATGGGAGAGGACTTGGACAAAGCACGTGTGCAGAAATTTACACACGCACGTGTGTCCACAAAATGCCTTCTCTTTCATTAGCCTCCATCATCACCTCACGCTATGCCAATAAACCTTTGCACCTGTCAGCTGCCTAAGAGATTTCTGAAATGGAATACAGGAAACCTTTCAGCAGAGTGGTGCAGCCAGGCATGCCGGCTAGTTAACCATCTTGCAGTAAGGGCTGGGAACTTCATATGGTCATCTTCAGGCAGTGACAACAGGAGGAACTGGGAGGCAAGACGTAACCTGTCATTTCATATCTCCTTTAACTGGCTAGTAGATGGTGGTTTAGAGGAGTCAGTCAGATTCAGAGGCAGCAGCTGCCAGTCGGAGCACGTTGGTGTTTAGTAGAGATCCCAAATACCTACATCAGACATCAGGGTGTCTTGGTGAGAAGGGCTGCATCCACTGCAGGCTGTACTCATGTAGAGACAGTCAATAGGATAAGGGGGAATGGTTTTAACCTGAAAGAGTAGGTTTAAGACTGGATATTAGTCGGAAATTCTTTACTCAGAGGGTGGTGAGGCCCTGGCACATACTGTCTTGTGAAGCTGTCGTTGCCCCATCCCTCGACGTGTTCAAGGCCAGGCTGGATGAGGCTTGGAACAACTTGGTCTAGTGGAAGATGTCTCTGCCTATGGCAGGGGGATTTGAACTAAATGGGGTTTTTTTCTTCCCAGCCCACACAATTATTCTGTGATTTTTCAAAATTTTATTTTTCATAGAGCTGCTTCCCTCAGATAATCAAAATGTATCAGAATCTGAATGTCTGTGTATCTTCCTTGATTAATCAGTGTTTTCATGGTCCCTCAAATTTCATATTGATTTTGCCAGGAGAAATCAGGCAAGAAATTTGAGACACCTGCTCAGTCTTGTGCTTGACAAATTTCTGCCGTATATACATGGTGTGTGTGGGGTCGCCTGGGCTTACCCTTTATATGAGCCAAAAAGACAGGTGGGCAAGCACTGGGAAATCTTGGGGATATTGGTGCATAAAAAACTTGAGGAGATAACCCCACTCACTCTCATGAATTCCCTTGAGAAGCATCTGAGGTTTGATGCACCCACAAAGGGGCCATTTCATGCCCTCGCAGATACTCAGCATTTTCAGTCGCAGATGTTTACAGGCATTTTGTTTGTGTCTACGGGGAGATGGTTTTAAACCAGTGAGGAAGAGGTGAAGCTGGTGGTACAATAATCCACGGAAAAGTTTCTGCATGAGAAGTAAGGTCTGTTAAAATTATGAGTAAGATTTCCATCACTGTAAAGTCATCCATCCCCCATCATCCCCCTGACCATTGGTAGGACCATAGGTCAGGCACTGGAATAGGGTGACAGGGGAAGTGGTGGAATCCCCAACCCTGGAAGTGTTCAGAAGGTGAGTAGATGTGGCACTTGAGGACATGGTTTTGTGGTGTACTTAGCAGTGTTGGGTTAACAGCTGGACTTGGTCTTAGGGGTCTTTTCCTACCTTAACAATTCCATGATTCTGTAATTCTATAGGCGGTGTGCCAGAAGTTGCCAATGAAAATAGCATTGCCACCACAGTGAGCAGAGAGGAAACTAAATTCCTCATGCCACCATTGGCTTGCAAATAAAATTTGAAGAAAAAGTGGCTGAAATTTTCAGTGGTAGATACATTTTTATGGACAAAATAAATGTAGTACACTCCAGTGGACTTAAAAACCACACTTTAGAATTCCACAGGTAAAAGAAGGAGCTTTTTGAGAGACAGTGAAGGTTTAATCTGTGTTGCTGAAGGGGTAAATTATTTCAGTTTAAGAATAAAATGTTTTTGAAACATCTGAGTCCTTACTATACTCTGCTGCTTCATTATAACCACTCAAATCCCTGGATCACTTAGTGACCAGTCACCTGATATCCTGTAGTTCAGTCACAGGATGGGTGCAGCAGGCTTTACAGCAGCCACAAAAGTAGAGAAGTAGCATGATGGAATGTAAATAAAAATTGTCTTATTAGCCAATGGCAGCATAGTAGAACTCCGTCTAAAACAGCAAATCCATTTTTTTTTCCTTTTCAAATATTGTTAGGAGTTTCAATCCAAGCTTCCAGACAAGCCTGAGGCAGAAGAGATAAAAATTTTGAGTTACAGTGATAAAATACATTTTCCTACATTCATATTCTACTTCGTGTCTGAATACCTGGTATATTTGAACTCTTCACTGTATTTATTTTCCTCCTGCTAGCTAGAGAAACTTTATAACCGTGATTAAGTCCCCATCATATATTGCATTTTATGAGCAGAAGGAATTCTTTAAAAGTGATGAGAAAAGAATGGCAGGGAGGTGGAAGCACACACCACAACGCAGTTTTAACAATCCCAGTTAAAAAAGAGCATGAATTGCTAAAAATATTCAGGCAATTATTTTCGAACCATGTTCCTCCCCCTGAATCCTCTGTCCTCTTCTCTAGTGGGTGCCACTATACAGCAGTGGAGTCTACAAAGGTAAGAGCATGCCAGAAGGAAGACAAAACAGCCAGGCATGAGGAGCCTGAGAATTAGACATTAATCAGGTACTGTGAGTATTGATTTTTATCCTTCTTTGCCTTACATTATAGGGATACAAGAGCAAGAGGAAACTTCTGTGGAGCCTATGAAAATTGACCTTGCAAGTCAAGCAGCAGAAATTTCAAATAAGGATGGTATGTTGTTCTATTATTTTCAATTAATTTTTTAGGGTAGTGGCTTTAAACTGAGAAAGGGCATGTTTAGATTAGATATTAGTAAGGAATTGTTCACTTTGAGGATAGTGAGGCAGTGGAACAGGTTGCCCAGAGAGCTGTGGATGCTCCATTCCTGGAAGAGTTCAAGGCCAGGCTTGTGAGGGCTTGGAACAGCTTGGTCTGGTGGAAGGTGTCCTTGCCCATGGGAGGGGAGTGTAACTAGATGGTCTTTAAAGTCCTTTCCAAGCAAAACCATTCTACGATTCTGTGTATTGTCCTGAAGTTGATACCTAGCATTGCCTTTCTGGAGTTTGTTTATATATTTCCTTCTAAAAAAATTGAGTTGTATTTAGAATCTCTTCACCTGGGTCTTTCTGAGAGTTTACACCACCTTTACTGTCTTGTGAGTCTGGTGGAAGTAACTTTAAGTGCTGTAGCCCTGCTTTTTGAGTTGATTGGGTTAATGTGTTCAGTTGTTATGTTCCATACTGCCTGCCTTTTAACTAAGTAATATTTTAGACCTACTGTAATTTTGGTCTTGATATCAAATTGGCCAAGAGGCTGGGGGTCTAACACTGCAGTCAGAAGATATTTCTGAAAATTTCTGTGCTAGTGCCCAGCTCCATCGAGGGGGAAGTGTTTGGCACTCTAACCACTCTGAACTTGTAGGTTAGTCTCATTCTAGGTCAGCTCTGATTCCTTTTCCTCTTCCTGCAGTGTCCATGTATAGCTCAGTCTGGTAACAGTTCTCTCACTAGGACTTCTACTGTTAATAAAACAACCACAATTTAGTTGACCCAACAGCAGTTCCAGTCAGGTTTGTGGGCATAATCAACCCAAAATTCCTGACTTGGAAATTATATTCCTCCAACATTGATCTCAGTGAGCTGATGACCCATCTCTGTGGGAAATTCTGGCAAGGGCTCAGTACTAGGATGCTACTCAAAATCTGCATTGTGTAACATCCTTGTATACAAAAAATTGTTGACTTTCTCGATTTATCCTGTGTGTAAAGAAATAATGGTGGGAATCAGCATACTGGTGCTTACGTTTTGGTGAGGCAGACCCTTTATCACTCATCTTGGTCAGCTCTTGTAGCGTAACAGAGTTACAGGGTTTTGTTGGGTTTTACACAAAGGGGCTTTTTTAGTGCCCCAAACAGCAGTGGGTTTGGGACTGGGGGTCCAATCCTCATTTTATACCCATAGACTGCTCTCTGTAGTGAAGGCTATTTTTTAACTCTTTCTTTAACCTCCTCAAGACTGATATAATATAAATTGAAGGCACACTTTTTTCCATCTCAAAGACCAACCAATTACATTATTTTTGCTTAGTTACACGAAGAATCTGATGTTGATTTCCTTTCTCTGATGTCAGATTTTGCAGGAGGTTTCCATAGAACGTGAGTGAAGGCTGACAGTAGTTTCAACAAATACTGCTGGTGAAGCTGTCCAGCATATTGAAGCTGGGAGAGGATGCTGTTGTCAGTGTGCAGCAGCCTTCCTTCAGTGATTTTTTATTAAGAATCCTGTCTTTGCTATGCAAATATGGTTAAAGAACACAAGCTTGCTAAATGTGATGCGCACCAGAGCTCTGTACAGGACAGGATGCTTTTCTTATTATTCGTCACATACATCCAGGAAGCCATTACATACATCCAGTGTCTGCTCTGCATATGGATGATGAATAATTTACAGATAAATCATCAAAACCCTAACAGGTACATTGACATGATACTGATTCAGAAAAGAGATCATACTGCCTGGCTGGAAGTAGCATCATTATTGATTTGGGGTTTTTTTCCTTCCTCTCTCCCGTCTTTTCTTAATTTACAAATCTCCTACTCATGTTTGAGGTTTTTTCTTGTCACCCATGTCAAATGATTCATAATCTGCAGGTGATACCACAACATAAAGCCACGGTAAAGAAAGAAAAAAATGGTTTTAATATAAATGGCTTCATTCAAATTCAGTGCAGAATACTAGATAATAGTCTTAAAACTGAAGGTATTTACATTTAGCCTCGCTACAACATATCACACTTTCCACAATGTAGATGATAGTTTTGACAAATGTCATAGTGTTTTGAGTTTAAGCCTTATTTTTTTTTTTTTTTAGTAATTTAAATGAAAATAAGGTTGGTTTTGTAAATAGATCCTACACTAACAAACCATTATTTTAGGAATATAGCAACATTGCCTCTAAGTCCTGCCCTAGGTTCCAGCAATTTGCAGTTCAATAACTTCTGGAAGCAGCATCTCTGTAACAGAGACGGCATCAAAAGTGTGATAGCTTGACTCCTGCAATTCAGGGACATGGTTTAGTGGGACTTGGTAGCGTTAGGTTTTTGGTTGGACTCAGTGATCTTAAGGGTCTTTTTCCAACCTAAATTATTCTATTTTTCTGTGGAAATGGATCTGTGTTCATCCTACGGCTCAACCCTGAGTCCTACCAGGGACTTTGTCAGAAGCCAGTATTCAAATGAGAGGGTCAAGATTTGAATCTGAGATTCAAGACCACTTAGTCCAGCGAAACTCTGTATCACTCTTTGGCAATACCTGTATCTCTGCCTGTGGCCTACAGAGAGAGATGAAGGTCATTTTGACCTTGAGCTAGACTCCTTGGTTGGGTGCCAAAGTCAGACTGGATGGATGTGGAGCAAAGAGAAAATCTAGAGTCAGAGGCTTGCATTTCTAGTCATGCTAAAGCCTGCATCCTTGCAGGACTGTTAGTCCTGGTGTCCAGGGAACTCCGGGTTAGGATGGGTCCCCTAAGGGACCTATTTGATGACTTAAGAGATTCCTTAATGCAATAGATGTCCCTTTTGGTTTAGATGCAGTTATTGCTCCGCATGATAAACTTAACAAGTATCATTAATAGAGTCTAATGACCATCTCATTTCTTTTTCAGCTGAAATGAATAGTCAAGTTGAAAGTATAAATGATCCAATGGAAACAGAGCAGAAAGCTTAAGTAACAGGTAAGACCTTCACAACTATGTTTTCTCCCCTATATTTCCATACCATTTATGTATGAAAACTTGGTTTTAAAACACCTGAATTAAAGCTAAAATTTACCAAACTTAAAAAATAGGAAGACGGAATATAAAAGAGAATTGTCTAATATGGCCCATATTAAATCATAAAAAGAAAGACTTGATTTGTCAAGCAAATATTATAGCAGCAATCTGCAGCTGTAATGGGTTTAGGAAGTGCATGGTCTTAGATCATCAGAGGGCAAAACAGCACTGAGATAAGGAACAGAAGAATAACTGAGCGAGCAATTTTTGGCATTGCTTTAGGAAATGACAGGCAATTTATATTAGTTGGAACCAAGCTCAGTTCTGTATGAGCTGTGTTGTGGGAACAAAAGGTTCACATTGTAAGGGGTTTGTTGCCCTTGGCTCTCCAGTACCTAATGTCTCTTCAGCAATACCACTGAAAAACAAGGCAAAGTCAGAGAGCTACCTTCTGGAGCTGTGCTGCCTTTTGGAGCTTTTTTTGGCTTTACACACTAAATGATAGTGCTGTGGCTGGAGCAGTGGTAGTTGTTGAGGCAGTGCTTTTCATAGGCACAAATAGCATTTCCTCTAGACTAGAATGAATAATGTAGTGGGAAGACAGAAGTCCAAAGTTCATCCCTAACAAAAAGAAGCAGTAGCCATTTCTCCCTCAGAAGTAGTTTTCAGTGCACATTGCTTCCTTTGGTGTAGGTTTTTTGACAAATACCAATATCATCAACAGCAACATGCTATATTTATCCTTGTAATGGGGTTTCATGTAGCACAAGAGCAAGCTATACAGTGGTGGCACCTGTAACACAGAGATGTAAAACACAAGGTCTTATTACTGAATGTGACTCTTGGTCCTTATCAGCCTACAGGTGATGTGCTACTATACTGCTGGAGTGAGAAGTAGCCCTGATGGTGTCCCGTTTAAAAAGTACTGAAGTAAAAATAGGATGCACCCTCAAAATACTTATTAAAATACAGCATCCATAACTCTTCCTCCCCCTTCCGTAGCTTCTTGCTCAATCAAAAAAAAAGAGGAAATAATGAAATCCTTAAGTTAAAAATACATCAATATGTTAATACCTTTTCTCTGTTTAAAAAAAATTATTTGAATATTACAGTTTTCATGTGGCCCTTAAGAAGTCTGTGTCTCATGCTGCATTTTCCCATAGAAATTATTATCTGTGAATGTTTAGGTCTAGAGTAATTTTTGCTTATGAATTAGCAATCAATTAATAAATCTCTTCAGTTCCACTGCAGGACGTGGCTTTGCAGGCACCTTTCAGATGCAAAGGGGCCAGATCGTGGGCACAGCATGTCTTGCTCAGTAGTTCAGTGGCATGCACAGGATTAGAAGCAGGCATCAAATTCATTGCAGCTCTCTGTCAAAGTCATCCCAACTCCATTGCTACTGTTTTAATTACTAGAAGCAATCCCCAGGGGGGATTGATCAGCCTGTTAAACTTCAGAGAATCTCACAAGGGTCTTTTTGGAGCCAAGGAGGTCCATTTGCTTGCTATTTTTAGTACTTTAATGTGTTGTTTGTATCACCAAAGCACCTGCCAGAGCTGGGGGTCTCTGGTATCAAGCTGGTGCTTAATGATGCTCTGGAAAACCAAGACACCCTGATAAGCACAGGTAATTTGCTCACCCAACATTAGCTATTACATATAAGCTGTGTCACGCACACACATTGCACAAAAAAAGAAACCATAGGCATCTGTTGCTGGAAACATGAGACCTGGGTTCTGTGGAGACATTTGAAAATTTTACTGTTTTCTTTCCACTTTTCTCTCCACTGCTCTGGCGAAGGAAGGATGCAGGAGAGGAGAGACCCAAGGAAACCCTACAGGCAGGCGCTGACATCCTACAGCATCATTCTTGGCCGAAAAGAGCACACAGAGATGATCAGCGGGTTGGGAGGGGGGGAGCTTTTGGGGGAATGAGTCTTTGCTTTAATTTCTCTTTGTTCTTCATTCCATTCCATTCTGTAAGCCCATTGGAAAGAATCATAATTTTCCAGGTCTAACAATGTTTTGCAATTAGCCCTGCATTCACAACAGTTTCTTCTGAAATGTGAGTCCCTCTCTTACATTGGGTCTCTTTTCCTCCTGCATCACACCACCAGTAGCCTGTTTCCAGGCCCACCCCTTTTTTAGCATCTTTAGCTTCTTTCACATGATCAGCCTATGCTGAGCCATGTCCTTACATGTGAATGACACATATGGCGTCGAACAGCCAGCACCCCAAACCCAACCTGCTTTTTCCAGTTAGTTCTGCACATCTCAAAACAAGTGCTGTAAGTATGACCTCTGGGTACAGGTAGGCAATAGACATTTTCTCGATGCTGGAAAGACTGTGCATTCAAGGCATCTTTAAATACAGCTCCCGGCTTTAACAGCTTCACACAGTAGTTTTTGTGAGCCCTCATTACATTTTCCACTGCATATGCTTGAATTTTTCTTTTTTTTAAAAAGCAATTAACAGTTATTTGGATGAGAATGTCTCTCCATATGTCAATTGTTCTGCCAGCAAATGCTGCACTGAAATTTGTAGAAAAGGAACAAAAGGTTTTCATGTACATTTCCCAACAGTGATGTAACCAAAACTGACGGAAAATACGCTGGATGGAAGAGCACGCGACCTGTGTCCACAGTGGGATGTGCTACAAACTGTATTTTAAAGCGCTGCTATAATAATTTGATCATTTTAAGCAAAGTAATTGATTCTAATTTGATAATTTTAATAAAAAGAATTTATTCTGTTCTCTTTTTTTTTCACCCATAATACTCCTGAATCACAGAATAGATATTTAATATTTGGCCAGAAAAAGAAGGTAAAAAAAGGTAAGACACATCTCTATCCTCCTGTGATCTGGGTTCATCCCAGCTAGAGTAGTTTTGATGATAGATCCTGTGCTGGAGTAACAGCAAGTCAAGGGTGACCCAAGCGTACCTAACATGGGCTACAACAGTCAGTGGTTGTTGTTAATTCAAAAGGATGTCAGAGAGAAACAAGGATTAGAAAGGAAAACAGGAAAAGCATCACATTGCACACAGAGAGTATGGCCCCTAGAAAGGCAGCCCCCACACACCTCCTCTTCTTTGTGGGACTCCAGCATGTTTGCTTGGAGTGGGATCAGAAGGATATTTCTGTGTGCTGCCTCCAGTGGTATATTCATCCAGGTGTCACTAGTGCCAGAGAGGCTCTCGAGGAGCTTCTTCATCACTTGGAGTGGATGCACAACTCCAAATTGGATTGATTGTAGGAGTAAACGAGTTAATGTAAGCCTATGAATCGGTTTGAGAATTTTGCTAAGATTACCTATATTTGGTGAATACAGTTCCTCTGGCTCTTGTTCTCTCCAAATAACCTTGAAGGGACTCGTTTTTCCTTTTGAGGTGTCTCTGATGCTTTCCTTTCCCATCCTTGGGGTCATGCTTGACAGAACATGTCTTTTGGGATGTGGACTTTTCTGCATGGTCCCTTATGTTTCTGCGTATTTTCCATACTGGGTTATTATGATTGAAACAGACTGTCATAATAGGTAGGTCAGGAGTAGATAAATGCATGAGGAGGATGGTATAACTGTGATAACTTCAACAGACTATCCAGTCCCCTGCATGTACTGCTGCACCCGTTTCGATCATGCTTCCCTGTGGGCAACATTAACATTAGCCATGAATCAGATGTCCCTCTTTTTTCAGCAACTTTGTTTTTAGCAAGGGAGCCAAAGGGACAGCCCCACAGGAGGCTGGATGCTGAGGTGTGGTCATTCAGAAGGAGATAAAGATTCCTAGAATGTCTTGTGAAGACTGACTGGCAGTTAAAGAAAAAAATTAGCTGCAAAGATGCATCCTATTAGACATCCTCTAGCACCTGACAGTAATTTCGTTTTGCTTTTTATTTAAACTTGGTAGACAATAGTGAGTCTTCAAAATAACCATTCGCCCAATGATGTGTTGGCAAAGCATGAGGTCCAGAAAGTGTAAAGCAAGGAAACCTATGAGTAGATTAAGTCCTTACTGTACTATTTGCAGCCTTGTTTATATCTGTCTTCCTTTGGGTGGGTTTTGGTTTGAGTTGGTGCCATTTTTCACTACTCGTAAAGTGAGTATATTTTGGCAGCATGAGTTCTCAGCTGTGTCAGTAATAGTCCATGCAGTCAGTCTCTGATGTTCTTCTGGAGATGCAGAAAGGTAAGGAGCTTTCTGCATGTCCAGAAAGAGATTTTCTGCTTTCTCTGCTTTTGTAGAAGAGCAAGCGTTAGATGGAGAATCACCCCACTGGTATTTATGTCAAGGATTTTGGTTTAAACTCAAAATGTATTCACAGTAGGTGGTGTAAAGGGAGTAGCAGCCTTCGGGTGCTGATGTTGGCATTCAGTGTAAGAGGCTCTGCTTGATCATTGTTTCTCCTGTGTCTGGAAGTGCTCACCCCTACCATTAGGCATGATATTCCTCAGGCTAGTGACTGCTCCCATGATGACACCCAAAGGTAATACTTAGATATAGTCTGTAATAATGGGTCACTGCAGCTAATTGTCACTCTTTCTATAAAGCACTGACAAAGCCTCTCTGAATTAACACTGTTCTGCTTTAGGACTTGAATGAAATTATATTTAGAAAAATGAGTTTTCTCTATATGCAGTGCATGCTGGCTTTGCTTTTAAAATTGCAAAATTTAACAGAGTATGTGGATCTATTTTCTCGAGGAATAGGGATTTTTATCATATTATTCATCCAGGATTTGCCTTACCCTGACATTTGTGATATATGTTTTAAAAAAGTGTAAAAATTTAAAAATGTAATTTTCTTGACCAAAAAATGTTTTTACTTCAATGCAAAGAAATGTAGAATGTTGCTTGCAAAATGTCTTCTAATAGATGGTCTAGCAGTTATATGGGTTAACATATGCCTTTTTTGTTACTTTGTCATTTACGTGCTGAACCCATCTGAGTCTCATTACTTTCCTTGTAACTTAAAGAACCGATGCCTTCATACTACATTGTTAAAGCAAAGTGTTAATAAAGCTTGTCCTGAAGACAAGGCAATACCACTCCTGTGTTTATTCCCTCCTCACCATGCCGATGGTGCAGAGGTCATTTTGGGTGTCCATGAAGGACATTTCGGTCTGCGTGTGCCACCAGCAACACCTGCAGCCGGATCCTCACTAAAATTTGTCATTTGGTGGATTCTTGCAAGAACCAGATATCTCCTGGCAGGGGAGATTTTTAGAAGATTTTGAAGCTCAAAGGGGAAAAGGTATCTTGGCTGGTCCCATTCCTGCACAAGAGATGTTACAAAACCTGTCCAGTTGCACTAAATCCTAGCATCTGTTATCTGTCAAAGAATACTCCATATATGTGCAATCCACAGGTATAATAGAGAATTATGTATGCTAGATGTTATCTGTCCTTTCTACCATCACTTATTTCAAAAATGGATTAGTAGAGGATACTTTAAAAATCACAGAAGTGTCTTTTCTTCTTCCCACGACACTGACATAGGTGAAACTGTGTGTACTGACCCAGCCTTACTCTTCTCAGACAAGGCTTTAATCATCAATAACTGAAGTGAGGGGCCTGGCTTTGTGAGTTCAACACTCTCCAACAAATGGCTTCCTTCTCTGAAATGTCACCTTTCCTTGCATGCAACCCTTGGACTGCCAAATGGAAGAGGACAAGGTACAGGAGATGCATCGCAGTGGGGAATGTCTGCCTTTTTGCTGGATGCGGGCCCCAAATGTATGTATAGTCTGAACTAACCTGAGAGAGATAAATACCGGCAATAGGTGTGCTTTTCACTGGCTTCAGCTGTTTTCACTTTATCTCCAGAACTGTACAGCAGTGGAGGTACCTACTTTACCCACCATTGTAGCCTATTTCTGGCTGCAACAGTGTGTATGTTTAAAGGGAGAACAAATAAATTGCCTTCTTAGCTAGGAGAAAGTACTGTCCACCCCACCCTTCTTAATTAGCACAACGTCCAGAGGAAAACCTCCATGCCTTTGGAGTATGAAGAAGAGCATGTGTTTGAAGTGGCACAGATCCTCACAGAAATGAATGTTTTTCCAAATGATGTGGATTAGGAGAGTCTCCTTGACAGATTTCTAAACAAGTACTGAAAGGGAAGGTGTTAAAGTGGTGGATTTGTGCCTGGGAAAGTCTTTTGTGGAGCTGATTACATTGGATATCAATCTATGTCTACAGAAACAGAGGCCTAATTACCAGTTTCCCTAATTAGCTTCTCAGAGAGAGTCTACAAGAGAAATTGGATTGCCTTTTAGGATTTCCATGGGAATCTCCTCAGAGGGTTATGTGTATGCTTTAAATTGGCTTTGATTCCTCTCCCTAGCCCCCTCACACAGCAGCTTTCAAAATGGTCATTATGACCTTGGTCTGTTTGTAAGGTGAAAATTCTGCTTAGGGGTTTTAATTAGTCTTGGGGTTGGGCTTTTTTTCTCTTTTTTTACTGAAGTGAAAGTGTCCAGAGACATTTAAAGACCCTAATTCCTCATTCCACTAGAATTACCAGCAACTCCTTAAAGTAAATGTCAAATCACTATTAATTGTTTCAGAATTCACTGATAAAATATTTATCATAATGAATTCCTTCAGAAAAAAAAAAAAACCCAAAAAGATTCCTGATGAAAACACAGATGGTGGAGGAGGTATTTGGGAAGGCTGCTCCATCTGGTGGCAGCTCAGGGCTCATGGTTTGGGGGGTACCTCTATTTGCATTACACAGGTGAAATTTTCCTCTAGTTTAACCCTGTTGAGCATCATCCGCTCCTTGGTAGAAGAGCATAAGTCCATACACTTTGTTGATGTTGGGAAACGTGGTTGGCATTTGCCGCTAGACACACTTCACCTATTAAAAACGGTTTTCCACAGGAAGAAATGGAACAAGCTTTTATAAACAATTCCCATTGCGAGTCTGTGTAGCAGTGCTGCCACTGGCTGTTGCAGAGACCAGGGAGCCTCTTTGGTCTGTGCCCTGTACTTCCAAGTCCTACTTATTTCACACCAGTTTCCAAGCACCTGCTTGGTAGAAGTGTCCTTCTGGATGGGAAAGGTAAGCCTAAATTAGAAGATTTTAATATATTTTTAAACTATATCCCAACAGCAAGTCCGGAAATTAGTTTTGAAATAAAAGCAGAAACAGAGAAGGAGAGATCAAATCACAAGACAGTTGAAACAAGCAGCAGAGACCCACAAATCCAGAAGCGCACAAATGGGCATCATGAAATTAAAAATCCCTTCTCTGCGTAGTGACTCACAGCACCTCCACACCAGAGCAGGATGTGTTTATTTTTTTTCCACAGAAAAGGAAAATGAAAGGCCAGGTGCTGAGGAGACACTGATTACCTCTTTCCCCCAGCCAAAGCAATTTTTATGCAGTATATATTCTGTATTTACTATAAACTATATATAGCAGACGATGGGTAGTTAATGTATTTCAGATCATATAGTGTATATTATTATATTCTGTATGTGTACTACGCCTAATTTTATTAGATAAAATGCATGCTCTATAGAAAATGCATTAGCTCAAACTTGGGTTTATATAATCCCTAAACACAGGTAAAAGCTGTAACATAAAGTCAATATTTGCATGCAGAGTATTTTGTATTACGTAAACTAAACCATCCAGATATCATCTAACATTGAGATAATATATACCAGCAGTCTACTACAAATACTGTGGTTTAGACCACATAGATAACATATAAACTATATCATATTTATTATTCAATGTATATGTAGCTCCATATACACTAACACAATAGCGGTATTTTATATAGGATAAATGTAACTTGGGATATAGCTGCACACAACAGAACAGTCTATATTGTGTAGTATATAATCCCTATGCTATAATATTCCATTGTATATTACTCCTTTATATCCTATATTGTATTTGTGTCATACTATATGGGAATTATATCATACTACACTGTTTGTCTAGTAAATGTCATTAGCAAGGTACAATACATTACATAATGAAGCATAATATAATAAATCTTACAATACACATAGTATTTACTGTAAACACAACACGTTTATATTACATGATGCATGATACAGTAATTAAATAAGTTTTAGTATAGACTGTATTTTCTATCTTGTATATATCTATTACACATTATGTCATTGTAGATTTTTTTTTCTGCAGTATATCCATTTAATAAAATTGAACAAAATTCTATATAAAATGTCTTTTGTAGGATCTATCATGTCCCAAAGACAACTCCCAGGATAGTTATATATGCAATCCACATGTATAACATAGAATATGTAATAATGTACACTAGATGTTATTGAGGAACTTTATATCAGAATGATATTATGATGTGGGGGCAGGAGTCAGAGAACAGGACTCTGTGGTGAAGTTGATTTCTATCATGAGCTAAAAACAGAAACTGAATTTTTAAAAACCATGATAACAAGAAGCTCTTCTGAGTGTTTTTTAGTTGCTGTTTCCAGTCAAGCCTAGTAAAAACTATAAAAGAGAAAAAGTAGAGTTTAATTTCAGAAAAAAAAAAAAAAAAGGCTGCAATCCCCTCTGCTTTTACCCTGCCATACAGTGGAAGGCTGACAAAACTTGTGATACGGAGAAAACATTCTGGTGGACCTGCACACTTGTTTCTTTTCCTGATGCAAAGGAGCCCCTAGATCATGATTTTTGTTTTTTCCACTTGACTATATTAATGCACAATTAGATGTGGGGAAAACTTTTTAGCCCAGTGAGTACTGCAGCAGCTCTGGAGCTTGAGTTAGCCAGCCACTAATCCTATCTCAGAGCCGAGGGCTGTGAAAGAACAGCCATTTTCCAACGTTTCAGCAGGATGCTGGAGAATTGGAGGGGGAGGAAGATAGGGATATAGCTGTGTGCTTGGGAAGGGGAGGCAATGGTAGACAGCGGCAGACGGAGACTTTGATCCAGCTGTGGAGAGCACGTGGCAGCCCCAGCAGTGTGACCCTAAAGAGGAAAAAAAAACATTAAAAATCCAAACAAACACACAAAACCAAAAATAAAACAAACAAACAAAAAAAACCCCACAAAACTTTTATTTAACCAAAAAGAGATATGGAGCTGTGAGCAATGAAAATGCCTCCTGCTGTTTTAGCCTTGCTGTGGATGGACAGAACAGGACTGAGATAAAGCATTGCCTCCTTTGCTTCAGCAGAATTACCCAATTCATGAGTCTTTTTTTTTTTCTGCTGGTGGAGACAACCTGCTAGACCTTCCCTGCAATGATTGGCCTTGTATGTCAAGCAAGGGAGACACCATAATTTAAACTACTTCTGCTAAAACTCTGACTTGCATTGTTGAACCCTGAGGAAAGGGAGACTTAAAGGTGGGTTATGCTTTCAGGCTTGGTGCCTTCCCAAAAATGTCTAAAAGAATAATAGTGCCATAGTAAAGCAGAAGCTCCCATGGGGAGTTAGGAAGGGGTTGTAGGCAGCAAATGCCTCTTTTGGTCCATCACTGCTACAGAGCACGCTCCTCTCTTAAGCCCGCTATCCCCAGGGACCTTCTTGAAAGAGATGATGCCCCAAAGACATCTGCCAGTCCTGGGCTGCCTCTGTGATGCTGGGCTGGCACAATCCTCTGGTCCTCATCGTGAGCCTGAGCCTCTGGTAGATGGCACCTTATTCAAGCCGATAGGAAAAGAAAAGCCTATCTTGCAGACACTCAGTTGACACAACCCAACACTCACTGTCTACAGTCAGCTTAAACAAACCACTTGTTTTAGTTAAGGTACAGCACCTCATACCAAAAAGAGACCCAACTGTATTATTTGATTTACCTTGTTCTGCCTTTACAACCTGTCTGTACTGTAGGGCATGAAAAATCCAGGAAACTTAAAAGTGGTCAGGAGCAACCATTGGTTCTGGTAAACCATAAACGAAGATGGCTGAAGTACTGTCAATCATTAAACAAACCACCCAAAGACATCCTTGCTATGAACAGGCCAAGCAAAAGCAGGAGATGTCCTTGGCAGCTGTGGAAAGGTACATTTTAATGCAAGACTATAGACAGAAAAGAGATGCAAGGATTTGCAGCCCTAATATTAAACAAAGGGGGACAGAGTAGGGAAAGCAACACACACAGCATAGGACACCAGTGAGTACCAGTTCTAGTGACCCAGGCCAGCATCACTCCCTCACATGAGCCTCAACACAGCAGAGCTAAGAGAGGAGCAGCAAAAAGAGCGGTTCCAAAACCTGGATAAAATTACATCATTGCACACATCAACTCTGGGCCTGGTAAGGGAGAAGACTGAGATGCCTGCATCCAGCAGAGGCAGTGATGGGATGGAGGAACACAAGAGAGACAAGCGCAGGATCTCAGAAAGCCAGATGTTTCTTCTCTCCCACACTTCTTACACAGAAAAAGCCAAACAAGCATGTAGTGTAGGACTGTATCCCTTTATTCGCCTTATCACCACAAAAATAACCACAATTTGGAGGCATTTATGCTAAATCCTGTTAAATTGTTTTCCTCACTGCTTCGGCAGAGCAGTCAGTGCCACAGACTCAGTTGCCTGTCCAGAGGATGCATTTTTTGTTGTTGTTGTTGCATTTAGCACCTTCCCACTTGTTGGGCATCTGCACCTTGGGCCACATTCATCGTTATTGGTAAGGGAGCATGACTTAAAAATGTCTTGTTTCTCCTTTGGGATAAGGCATCTTACAGGCTGCAAGCATGAGAAGAGAAGAGCAAACAAATACAAATCATAGAAACAAAGAGAGTGGGCCAGAAATGACAGTCAACCTTTGGAATTAGCAGAGATTATGCTGGGTACAAAATAGAGCTGTTGTCTGTCGAGGAGATCCACCAAATGTGTTTGGCTAAAAAAAAAAAGATAAATGGCAGGAATAAATGAAAAAAATATATAAACAGTTAACAAGAAAAGTGAAATTGGTAGTCGGTCTCCTTTTCCCCTAGGGCGCCATGTATTCTCCTCTGGTCACTGCTGCTGCCCCTCATCAAGACAAGCAGCAGAGCATAAATTAGGTGGAAGCACTCGTGTCCTGGCTTTAACATATTCCCTACATGTGAAGGTCACACCATGCAGTTCTCTTGGGTAAACTGCACTAGGTGGTAGGCAGGCACTTTTACAAGATATTTAATGCTAGTCACCAGGCAACCTGCAGTCAATCACTCACCAGCAGGATGGGGGAGAAAATTGGAAGAGTAAAAGTCAGAAAACTTGTGGATTGAGATAAGAACACTTTAATAAGGGAAGCAAAAACCATGCACACAAGCAAAGAAAAATAAGGAATTCATTCACCACTTCCCATGAGCAGGCATGTGGTCAGCAATTGACAGGAAAGAAGGGCTCCATTACATGTAATAATACTTAAAAAGGTCAATACCATAACTCCAAACTGTCCCTTTTTTCAGCCCATTTTATATGCTGAGGATATAGTCCAGAATATCCCTTGGGTCTGTTGTGGTCGGCTCTCCCATCTCTGTCTTGTCTCAACTCTTGAGACTTGTAAAGCCAAGTGCATTTCCAGAGTAGGAAAGGGAAAAGAGATATTAAAATAATTATGCCTTTCTTTGAGTGACTGAGCATAAAGGGAGATTTTTGAAGAAAGGCATATTGAAAAAACCCCTCTGGATTCTGATCTCTGTCAGAGTCCTTCTGCTGCTTACTTAACCCACCCTGTAATGGGCAGGGGAGCCATGGCTGGCAGAGTGACAGGAAGGCATTTTCCTTCCAAGGATAAATATCACATTCCCACAGCATTCCTGACTGTCCCTCCTGCTCCTGCCTCCTTCTCCTACATGGTTTCCTAGTCTCACAATAAACACATTGCCTCCAACCCAGAAGCATCCCCTCAATTAATACCAGCTTCCACCTGCAGCTAAATATCCTCAGCTTCCCCTCCAGGACATGGGTTGCAGCAGCCAAGTACATCAGAGAAGACGGGCATCCATAAGAATCATCCTTTGAATCAGATTTTGCTGCCAAGGTGGGAAGACTTCAATTCAGGAGAACTTGGGTTCTTTAGGAATTGAACCCAAAATTACTGTCCCAGATCGGTGAGAAACTCTTAATCTTGAGAATCAAAATAATGAAGTCCCTCTTACTGCTGCTATTAGGGCAAAGTTTGTATGACTTAGGAAAGCTGACAGCCTCTGTATACTTCTGGTTTGTGTGTGTCTGCGTATTTCATATATTCAAGAGAGAATACTTGACCTAGAAGAGGAGTGGTGCAAGCAAGTTTCATGTCCCTGCATACATGTGCTAACGCTTGGGAGAAAGGCAAGAGTTGGTGGTTTATTTATTGCCTTGCTTTTTACATGCTTTTAATTTATTTATTTAATCTCTTTATTTTCAGTTAAACTTTTCATTTTTTCCAGGAATGCAGAGGGGACCTGGATGGGATTAAGAAGGGATGTGTCACATAGCAAATATGTCTTGGGCCAGTTCACTACCTGCAATCCTCTACAGCACCACAAAATCACCAGCAAGAACTACATGGCTTTGCAAGACATCTCCCTCTTTACAGTGAACACATGACTACATTTACCCTAGTTTTCCCAAAGCCTAAATTTCTTTATCCAAAATTACCAACATAATTTTGGAGCTCCTTTTGTTCTTGGGTCTTGGTTGCACAAGGGTGAGATGGGTGGCACTGTGAAAAACATGCCTCTGAAAAAGAAGTTAAAAAATCCCATTCCAACCATAAAGAGGAGAATTTGGCATCATGAGATAAAGCCATGTGTGGAGTTAGTTTTTACCCTGGTTCCCTCATTGTGCCTTGCCACATCTTCTCCTCCAGGATGGGTTGGGGAAAAATCGGATGGCTAATTTTATTAGCTTCAAACTTCATTACTGAAAAGCAGTAATGAAGCAGTAATGAAGCAGTAGTGAAAAGCAGATAGGAAGGGGAGAATAATTGTTTTAATTTGCCTAATTTATCAAACAACTTGTTCCTCAATATGCATTGGTCCCTCATTTCCTACCTCTCTTTGCAGTGGTGGCCACGCAGGGGCTCATTCCTGACCTTTGAACCTGCATGTCTTCAGTTCAATGCTCACCCCTTGCCCAGGCTCACCCTCTGCATCCACTTTATTTTATTTTATTTTATTTTATTTTATTTTATTTTATTTTATTTTATTTTATTTTATTTTATTTTATTTTATTCCCTTTTATTCCCTTTTATTCCATTTTGTTTTATTCCATTTTATTTTCTTTTATTTACCTAAGTCACCTCAGCCAATTCTCTAGCTCCATGAAGTGATGAGGAATCCTCCTACCACAATATTTTTTTTTGGCACAGAGCACAAGAAAGATGTAGAGGGGTCAGAGTAACTCCACTGAGGGTCTGTATCATCACACATCCCTGCATTCAGGAACCAGCCCCCAGGGAGTCAAATCAGTATCAAACTGGCATTATACAGGAGAAACTACGGTGCATTTGGAGTCTGTTTTTCCCTCTGGCATGACATTAGATCTGCAGAGGAAAAAAATGTGTTCTAGAGCTGATTTCTGAGAAGTTTTTAGTCCTATATATATCAAGATTGAACCTTTCCCTGTGACATCTGGTCCAGGAAGGAGAAAAACTGCCTACACAACACCAGCAGAGAAACATCCCGCAGTCACCATGAGGAAGACAATAAGTGAATACTAATGGCACAAACAAATTTTAACAATAAATATGGCCATGCTGCAGAGAACACTCATTTGGATATAATTAATGGGGATCTAGGGAGACCTTTAGCTATTTGCAATGAAAATGGGAAACATGCCTCAGAAAGTACACCAGAAATGCCATGGCGTGATAGCACTTCTCACCACTGCACCCAGGAGCTGTGTGCTCCACAGATTCCCATGCTGCATCCTTCCTGCTTTATGCTGGTCGTGCTTTTTCTGTGCTGGATGATTTATCTCCTTGCCTCGAGGTTAAAAAACCGCATTTATGTACTTTGGCGTTTCTGGAAGGGAAAGGAAACAGTTTCAAAGTGAAGAAAGCCAGAGAATTTGCAGGCATTTACTGAGCTTACAAGGTCTGCACTCCAGTCTACTGTGCCAGTGTTTATATGTGAAATTATTTTGCACAATAAAATTTTTTAAATGATGCCTCATTATTTCTCAACTGTGCTTTATCCTTGCACAACTGGGGAATCTGTGACTAAATACGCACTGCTAAGTGGTACAGGAATTAAATTGACCCCAGCAGGACTGAGTGCCACCTTGGACGTGGCCTGGGCTTGAACCTGGGCACTGGGCTCGGACCCAGCCTTTCCTCTTGTCAAAGGGCAAACCCTCAAAATAGGGGATTCCAGTGCCTGGGAAGGTCTCTGTAGGTGGGAGCTGGCTGGTGCCTGTGCTGGGCTGGGGGTGTATGGGGAACTCAATCTCTTGCTTGCAGAGTGAATGGCAGTCCCAAGGTCCCCTGGTCCTCTGGCCTAGGGACCACAATGCTTAAGAGCACTCGGGGTATCTAGCCTGGTGCCCAGCTCTATGCTGGGATGCAGCTCCTAGACTCATAGACTTATTCCCCCAAAATAAATAACCCTCAAATCACAAGGATGAGGAAACAGAAAAATCACAAATGCTATCAAACAGATGAAGAAGAAATTAATAACCATACGGGCATCTTACCTTTATTTTTTTCCCCCACTTAAGAAAGTGGGTCAAATAAATTTTTGTTTTCTGGAAAAACACCCCTTCTTCTTTTAGAACTGTTTGCCATGACAAATCAGACAGAGGTCTGTTTTGTGGTTACCCCGCTAACCAACAGGACTATGGAGGCTGTGGTCTCATACCCTTCTCAGTCCTTCTCTGTTCTTTTGCCTCAGTGACATCGTCCCTTCCAAATTTCTGTTGCTTTTATATATCTACAGATGAAACAGAACCACCTTCTTCACGTTCTCCCTTGCAAGAACTTAATAGCTGATGAGGTACCCATCCTGACATGAAATGCTCAACAAAATAACTAAGTCATCTCTAATTAAGAGCAAGATGACAGTATTCATTTAAAAATGCCATGTCAATCAGAGCTAATGGTGTGCCAATCCATCATTCAAGTATAAACGTCTGCATATCCAGGAATCAATACATGCAAATATAACTACAAGGCAATTTAGATGGTTTAATTATACTCAAAGATGCAGAAATCAGAGAAACATCAAGAGGAATGTTTGGATGAATCTTTGAAAAACCTACACGGGTGGAAGTTGTCCCTGACTATGGCAAATATCCTGGAATTTGGGGAGGGGAGATGGGAAGGAAAAGTTCTGGAGGGGAAGGTTCGGGAAGGGAAAGTTTGTGAAGGTTTTGAAATGTTTGAGAAGGTGCGGAAAAGTTCGGGAAGGTTAAGGAAGGTGTGGGAAGGGAAGGT
>VZRV01006672.1:0-71271 GCA_013398115.1 Falcunculus frontatus | reverse complement strand
AACAATACCCAAATTTGCCAATTGTCTTTCATAGAATGTATGTAAATCCAGGCTTTGGACATTACAATTATATTGATATTAACTCTCTAAGTGGTTTCAAAAGTTAACAAGTCCTGAGTCAGAAGCTGTCTATAACAAAAAGCAATTAGAACAATGCAGGGTGTCACAAGGTGATGTGGTAAAAAGCAATCTTTGAGATAGGGTCTAGAATTGTGGCAATATTCCGAATAACGAAAACAGAAGAGTTTTGTGGACCAGCTGCAAGGAATGACATATTCAGGCCGCAGCTGCTCTCACACAAGTTGGTGCAAATGCTGCAGTCTCTCTCGAGGAAAGGGCCACTCATTCCCCCCAAGGTGTTTTTCCCAGCACCGCATCGGCTCATGAGGGTTCACAGGAGACGGGAACCCTGCATGTTCCCCACCCCGCCATGTTGCTGGCTCCAGCGGGAGCAGCGTAGGTTGGGCGGCCGCGCTGGGGCGGGTCAGCTCCAACGGTGAACAAGATGGCGTCCGCGCCTCCCTGAAAAAACTCCTCCGCGTGCTAGGAGCAGGGATGTGGTGCCACCCTAGCCGGTGCCACCGGACTCCCCGGCCCGTCTGCAGCGAGCCGTGCCCGCCTTACCAGATCTGCTGTGCCACAGGCGTGGTGCTCGCCAGCACCGCGCGCTTGCTGCCACCACCGTGGCGCCGTGCCCCCGCGGCTCTGCACGCTTCCCCCCGGCCGCGCCTGCTGCTGCCGCCGCGCGAAGAGTAAATGGAGAGGAAACACCCTACCATGAAGGGTCCCCTGGCTTCAGCCACCCGCCGTGACACGGCTCCAGTCGATGCCGCACGGTGCGGGGCGGCGCGAGCTGCTCTACGATACTGCCCAGCTCCCCCCCAGGACCAAACGGGTTAGGGGACGAGAGACCATCCCCTGGATCCCATCCCACAGCCCCGACAGACCCACGGTCGCTCGCCGGCCGTGCTGAAGGGGCCGGCACGGCCGCCACTGTGGCACAAGCGTCCCTCTCCATCTGGTCTCTGGTCGCTGCATGGGCCCCCCGGTGGACCGGGGCCGCCCAGCGCAGCCCAGCACCACACCTACCCCGGGTCCCCGTAGCGTGGGAAGTGGGATCGGGTTTGTTCCCATGGGCGGAGCCGCCGATGGAAGGGGGCGGGGCACAGGGAAGAGAGGTGGGGTCTGCGGCGGGGAGGGGATTCCCGACTGAAGGGGAGGGGCCCAACGCAGACACACCCACGGGCGTGGAGGAGGAAGGGTCGGGTGTGGTGACATGCATAGAGTAGGATGGGGAGGGTCGGGAGAGACACATGTGCTCGTCAAAATGGCCATGACTTGCACGTGGCCAGTGCCATCTTGTGTGGCTGGGGAAACCGCGCAAAAACTTGGACCGGAAGGGGACAGGATAGCAGGGCTGGCTACGTGGCCGGCGCCATGTTTAACAAAGGCTGGGGATGGAGAAACTGGGAATGCAGGCACAGGTAAGAGGGTTTGGGGAGAGCCCAGCATAGCATGGCTGGTGCTGTCCTGGGGGGGAAGCAGAGGAGGTTGGAACCCTTCAGGGAGTCGGTAGCAACCCTCCGTCCATAGCCGGGCCAAGTGTCCCAAGCTCTCCTGTGACAGGGAAAAGAGGTTAGGAGCGTAAGGGAGGGATCGAGGGGAAAGATTTACCAAACTGGGGTTAGCATTTTCGGAAGTTTTTCTGGTACTTTTAAGGCACTTAACAGTAACAGAAAGTACTACAGATAAAACCAAATCTCGAGAAACACTGGGGAACCGTTTAAATAATGAAGGGAGGAAATGCCTAAGCAGCCAAAAGACAAGATCTTTTAGCTTTCCCTTTGAAAAAGTTTTCCAAACAAGGGCGGCCTTAACTTGGGTATAAGCTTCCTGTTGGGGGTGGGTTGGGTTTGCTCCCATCCCTCTACTCTTCCCAACACCTGAGAGGAAAAAGCCTAAAGAAAAAGAAAAATGGTGACCTGAAATATTCTCACCAATCCTAGATCAAAAAAAACCCCTCGGGGGGTCTGCTGGTATACGACTGGTCTCTCTTTAACCAGATGGACTGATTCCAAGAGGATTTACAGCCGTTCTTGGATCACTCTAATAAAACTCAGAGAGCTTTCCTTGGGGGTGTAGTAGCTCCAACCACGACTTGACTTCCAGCGACGAAAGACTCCTGGAGACACTTTATGAGGTGGTCTGAAGAGGCCTCACGTTGGGTTGCCACTTGTCAGGTGCGGTGCTGGGGTTTAACATTCACACCGGCTGGCTTCTCCAACAAAAGAGCAGCAAAGAGACGGGAAGGGCTTTTGTGTGGTATTCCAACAGTAAGTTTATTCCAGTTCTTCACATGTGGAGGACCCAGTGACGAAAGCCCAGAACAACGGGAAACTTAGGATTTTATACGGGAGTGGGGGAGAGCAGCGGGGACTAATGGTCTGAGGGCTGGGGGGTGGGACATAGGTGGGGCCTTGGCATATAAGGGAAAAAGGGGCAGGGGAACCAACAGGCCAGTCAGGGAAACAGAACTGGGGTACATTTGCATGGGAGAAACAAAAGCATCCTGGGAGGCCTCACCCTAACCTGGGGTCTCTCAGTGTCTATTCCTTTAGGGGACTCTCTCATTCCATGATGGGGATATTCACTGGCTCTCACAGTGACTGGCTACTTCATTTGCAAGTTTGATTACCCTTGCTGGTGATTAGCTTTTAGAAGTGATTATCACTACAGGTGATAATATACACATTTATTTAAAATTAGAAGCATTTAAAAATACTGTGTAAACACAGTTGCATGCAATGAGTGTCTAAAATTTTTAATATTAAAATGTAAACGAAGGAAATTAAACCAGAACCATTGTACTGATAAGGTAGTGTTTAAGAATTTCAATCATTCATATCCTTTTTGTGTAAACTTTGTACTAAAACCTTTTGATAATGCACAATGATGTAAAATACCAAAGGTTCATTTTGCAACTACTTAATATTATTAAAAATGTTTCACTACAGCAAAATCAAGGCATGAAACACGATAGAAAGGAACACTCATACTGTAACATTTCAGTTTGCACAGGCAAACTCAACCCGTGCTGGGGTCATTTAAAAGCCTGGGGTATTGTGAATCCATTCATCCCTCAGAAATCACCCACAAAGCTGTAGCTCTTCTTTGGAACCACTTTCATTCTAGCCAGAAATATTTTCCCATACTGTAAGATTTTTAGACATCCTGTGGAAACAAATCTCTGTCTTTTCTGTCTGCTGTCACATAAAAAAAAAATGACAGAGCATTCCACATTCATATCATAAGGCTTGCCATATTTTTTTTTTGACATTCAGAGAAGAATTTTATTTACGATCTTGGGAAATATCAGTTTGCATTCATTCTGTTATATCTAAGCATTGAAACTTCATCAAAGTCACGTAAATGTTAGATTTTTATGAAGTTAGTTTTGTCACTAGTGTAGCTCTGAACAGATAATCCATTTTAAAAGCCATTTAAACATTGGGGAAAATGGAAAGGGTTTTTGTAATTCAGTCTAGCAAATCATATTTTGTATTTCTGCATGGTCTGGCAGAGAGACAGACGTTAATTTTGTAAGGCAGTGCTGCTCTTGGCAGACACGAAAGACCACTTAGTACAAGAGAATCCAACAAAAATTTCATGTACCTTTGTTTTCTAAGTATCCTAAAAACACTGTCCAGCTTTGTCACCACTGTACTCCATTGCCTTCAAATTATCGTCTGCAATAATAAGCAGAATAGAAATTTTTAAGACTATTAAAAGGTCTTTAAACCTGTTCATTCACAAACACTGATGGATTCTGCTATGGTAGCATGCACGAGATAAAGGTCTACATAGGAAGACAACAATTTAATTTGCACTAATAAAATTCTAATTTCATCACAGATTTTTTTGTGTGCCATTCACACCTTTTTCCATAGTGTTTCCATACATATTTTTAAGAGCTGAATTGATATAGTTATATCAGTTTGTTTATGTGCATACTATCAGATAAGTCAATAAGCAAGAGTTCCTGAATTGTGTATTGTTATTGTCTGTTTAATACACTATTATTAATATGCATATGTGAGAGCAAGAGAAGGATGCTGTATTGGTTTGAAAACAAACCAGTGGGAGATCACAAGTCAGGATTAAAATCTAATAGGAAAAATTAAAACTAAGTGAAATAATACAAGGAAAAGCACTGACAAAGTCAGATACAAGCTGGCATCCTGTTGGTCAGGGTGTTGGTAACAGTCCAGATGAAGTGGTCCTGTTGAAGCAGTGATCCTGTAGAAAAAAGTCTGGTCTTCACCTGAAGGTCCAGTGGTGTAGCTCTTGTCCTCTGGGAGTCCTGTAGGAAGGGCTGTCTGTACTATTCCAAACCTCTGATTATATACAGGTGGGAACTCTCAGCTCCTCCTCCTGGGCAGAGCCTCTCACAGTGGGATGGTGAATCATGAGGCAAGGCCCATTAACAGGAGATAGTCCCCAGAGGGAGTTATCAAGGGTGAATCATGGTAGCAGATAATGAACACTGCCCCACCTGTTTTAACAGCTTATGCAGATGGTGACATTGCAACCTAGAAAGGAACGAAGACTCATGTTTCAGGCACATGACAATTCTAGCATATTTAGTGCATACTTCTATCACCAACAAACAAATTTACGTAAATTTTCCATTAATGTTAAACTGACAGAATATATCTATAACAGGTAAGTGCAAAAGAAGACCATCACTGACTGCTGGTGAATAAGAACACATTAATCTTTACCATCAGGCTTTCACTGGGAGACAAGGATGAACACCTTGCTGAGACATCGAAATCCTTTATAATAGCCTGTCTCCAGCAGATTGGGCAGCATCACCAGATTCAGTTCCAAAATTTTAGTGAAAGATTCTCAGGTTTTTATATAGCAAGTTGAAGAGGTGTGAGTTCTAGACCAGGTGCAGGGAGCTGGGTGAAGGTTTGGAAATACTGATTTGATAGTATTGTACAAAAGGAAGGGGAGTTGTGCATCTGTGATGTACACAGAGCGGGTGATGGAGTATGATTTTTGTGATGTTGTGAAGTCAGTGTCCTGCCTTTTCTAGACATAATGCAGGTGGAGGGCAGGGAGGCCAGGCTAGGTTTTGCACAGGAATCCTCTATGCAGCATGAGAAGTCTATAGCACTGACATGCTTGTTTTTAGTTCCCTCCAGTATCGGAGATCTTCTTTAAAGGGCAGGTGAGTCCATCAGGTCTCACTGAAGGAGTGTAGGTAATAAATCTAGGATAGCTTGCAGATGTCATTCAAGATTGATGAAGCTAGATGAAGGTCAAAAATAGAGGTGCTTTTCTCTCCCCTTAATCCCACTTTTTTTAATGGCACACCTTTCCCCCATTACACGTATTCAGACATGTGCTGTAAAACAGTACAAAGGTGTCCTCCAGACATTGCATATTCTTGATTATTTTTCCCCCTTTCTTCAGAATATGCGTAATGCCTTGTGGGTGGAAAAACATGGATTTGCTCTTTGATTTCCAAGACAAAGGACTGTTGAGATTTGGGATGAGAAAGCAGTCAAATATATATATACTAATTTTGCTGGAGGGGACCAACTGTCATCCTCACTGGTTATTTATTGCCTGCACTTCATGCAACTGGAACAATAGTGTATTACTCTCTAAGCAAATTCAGAGATGCTTTTTTTTTGACTTCAGAGGGAGAATACAGAATTTGAGATAATTTTAAGAATTTGGAGCCTTTCAGCAGTTTCCACAGATTCTCAGGACCACCTAAAACTCCAGTTTCAATAGAACTGAGCTCAAGTTTAAGAAGTTATTTGTATCAAAGAGATTTAAAAAAAAAATGCAGTGGTTTGAAGATTTGTAGAAATCCAGAACATGTCACCAAAATAATGAGTAAGAAATAAAATACCTTTGTGTCTTCTCTTTGGGTGAGAGTTAATTTGGGAGTACTTCGTAGATTAGTTTAATATAGTAAATCAGCCTTGTTGTTGAGTCCTTAGTAGGACTGTGCATACAGTACTTTAGCATAGTTGTTGTTTGTATATGTTCATCCATAGGTAGTATATACTCTCCTTAAGATATATGATCTACCTAAAATATTAGGTAATAACCATACTCAGAAGTTAAGGTTTGACAGATTATTAATCCTAAAAATACTTTTGCTTTCTCTATTTTATTTTCCCTAATATCTAATTTCTGAGCAATAATACATGACGTATTTCACATGACACATTATAGTCATTCAATGCAAACAGTGTCACTTAAGAAAAATACAAACAGAAAAATATTAAAGCAGAATGGAAATTTAAAAAAGACTTGACCCTTTTCTCATTATTACCTAGCTTCACACAGCTAATTATTTACACAAAAAAATATCGTGTGGACCTCTTGTATAACTACTTTTTATTGGTCCTTTAATGTTCATTAGCAGTGAGCACACACTTACCTAATTTTCTTTTTTGATAATTTAAAGCCAGTAATATACCAAGGCCTAGATGACTCTTCTATTTGTGTTAGTAATTCCCAAGTTCTCTCAAATATAATATATTTGTATGTACTATACAAAAACTATAAAAAAATTGTATGAGTTTTCTTGGTAAAGCAACCCATCGTAAAAGAGATCTGCTGCTGGGATTTGTTGCTCATGGAGCATGAACAACCTGGAAGCATTTGAGAGAAATTCAATATTTTAACGTTTCTTATGTTTCATGGACTGCTTTGTCACAAAAGACTTGTAATCATGTAGCTGTCCAGTTTACGCAATACTGATATCCGTTATGTCCCAGAAGTGCAGTTAAAAATTATGACAATAAATTATCCATTTGACGTTTTAAGTTAAGCAGAGGATAGTACTTTTTAACATAGTACTTTTACGTAATTTTATTTTAAATATGGGACTTACTGGCACAGTGCATTGTGGGTGATGGAAATACAAATTTTAATTGCAGATGTGAGAGAAATTCTGGCAGAAAAGTTTGGGAAAGACTGTTATGCACAGTGGTATGGTATAACCCCTTGTACAGTAAATATCCATGTTGAAAATGCTATAAATGCAGAGGGATAATGAGAAGAAAAATTATATATATTCCCTGATATACTTCTAGTTCCTGACCCTGCCGGGGACAGGATACAGGGCAGGCCAGACCTTCAGCCTGACCCAGTGTGTCCTAATTCATCTAGAATATGTTGTATTTGTATTTTCCAAAAGACATAGCCTCACGTTTAGAACAGTGTGGGTTAAACATTTGTGTACTAGGAAAAGAAAATAAGATCTAGCAATTTGTTTAACATGATGGTCTCAGTGTATTGAAAATAAGAAGCAATTTTGTTAAAATCAGTAATGCTGCAACAATACAGAAGTGACAAATAGGGCATAATGACACTTAATAGTTACTTTGCTTTTGCTGTTTTTGAGGTGTGGATATTTGTTTGGGGTTTTTGGGGGGAGAAAATATTTTGGGTCTATTTTTTGTTTTGTTTTGTTTGTTTCTATTGTGGGCCGTATAAAAGAAGTGAGACTTCCTACAGATGTTTTCAATCTCTAACTTCTTCTTGATTTGCATACAAAGCTTGTTTTTTTACCAGATCAAAAATGTACTTTCAGACTGAGACCTGCTTATTATTTCTCTGTATTTCTCACTGAAATGCACATGTGGTTTGTTACCCATAGTTTCAGAATGGTGTCTTGTAACAAAAGATTTATTTTTAAAAGTGGCAGTCCTACTACCTGGAGTATCATGTTTGCACTCTGAAGCCCTAATGCACTTGTTTTCATCGTCAGAGTGTAAAAGATCTGTCCACAGTGAAATTTAGTTCTAGAATATTGGACAAATCTGCTGGTGTTGGAATCAGAAGTATGATATTTTTCTTTAGAAAATATGAATAAGCACAAAAATCTAATAAAAAGCAAATAACAGAAGATCTGATTGGAAAATCCACATTATTTTAAGCCTAATTTTAAAAACTGATCTCCTACTTGCAGGCCTCAGGTCTCTCTGGCTATAACTCCCTGGGTGAAAACTTAAATTTTATATTTGTATTAGTTAAATAGCATAATTTAAAAGTATATCTTATGTTGATTTATGTATTTATAAAAAATCAGCTCCGTCTGGCCTGCAGTTCTTCAAATCTGATATGTTCATGTTCTGAAAGTTACTCACCTAAGATATCAGCCACAAGCATGTTATGTCTGGAGTCACTAGATTGAAGGAGTCTCCTTAATTCCTTTCTTGGCCCTTTATTATCTCACTGCTATAGAGAGCAGATAACTATACTGTGCTTGCCAGCATCATTATCTCCTGGTGTGGGCTCTAAAAACTGAACATAACATGAACGAGGATCTCACTTTTTCCCTCTTATTCTGTAGCATAGAAGTCACACAACAGATTAGTCACTTGGGACTTGCTAGGTAGATAGATAAATAAGCACAGAAAAAATACAACTTGACAGCTTCAAAATACTAAATCAGAAGGATTTTCCTTATGAAATGCAGAGTTAATTCAGTCTTTGACCTCAGTGTTGTGTCTGTATTGTACTTTGGAATGGACTATGTGCCAAGAGTTTTTGATTGACTCCTTTAGTTGCTTTCACACTTATTTCCTGTGTAGCTACTACCAGGAAATAATACTTAGTTGGTGTAAATCGATCAGGCAGCCTGAAATGAAAGGATTTTTTAATTATAATATAGTCTTTTGAGTCATAGTGTTCTCTTATCTTCAGCATATATCTCATACAGCAGATATGACATGATAATTCTGTACTGTGGGAGTGGTGAGGCACTGGCATAGGTGGCCCAGAGAAGTTGTGGATGCCCTATCCCTGGAAGTGTTCAAAGCCAGGTTAGATGGGGTTCTGACCAGCATGGTCTAGTGGAAGGTGCCTCTGTCTATGGCAGGGGCACTGGAATTAGAAGATCTTTAAGGACCCTTCAAACCCAAACCCTTCTATTATTCCATGATTTTATAACTTTGACTACAAATAAATAGTTGTGTGCAGCCACTAGGTCAAGTCTTGAAAATTAAGAAGACATACTCATGTTAAATTGTGCATATACTAATATTAAATGTGAAGGATGCCTTAGAAAAAAAAAAAAAGTCTGTTTTTAAATAATCCTAATTCAGATCTTGATGGTTATTTTGGCAACTAATAACATCACCAATTCTGAAAGCATTAGGAAAGATCCATGTATCTTCTTCTTCTGGCAATTAATCAATGTGAATTGACACTAGAATTTTGAGGTCGAAGTCTATGGGTATTTTCCATAGAATACTGGTCATAAGCACCCTTGCCAATACCTCTTAATCGTATTGAAAACCTTTAAAACAGTGAAACACTGATATTGCTGCAGCATGCCACTGTGCCACTAAGCTCTTCAGGTCTGAATTCAAAATACGTAAGTGAAAAAAAAAATCACTGCAGGATGTAGCACAAAATAGCCAGAGAGCGCTGAAAGAGTCTGTTATGCTCCAATGAAAAGCACAAGCACATTAGATATTGCACTTCGTACCTACACTAAGATAAAAAGCCCCATCTCAGAAACTAACATTATTTCTAGAGCTTGTTAAACCAGTGGCTTAAATGGGCAAAGAAGTCTTTTCAAGTTTCAGATAACTCCTCCAAAGTTCTTTGAGAAGTGTTCTAGGAAAACAACACTAAGTGAAAAGTCAGTGTTTTAGAAGGCAGTTTTTGCTTTCATCACATCAGAAAAATGTCACATTCTGTTTCCTTTTTGGTTCTTACAATACAATTGAGAAAATAATAAAAGGAGAGAGGGAAAGAGAATAAGTGTCTGTGATGATACTGCAAAATAATTCTAGGTCAAAACCTTGCTAAATAATTGTGAATAGGACTGGGAGTTTGGGGAAAGTATTTAACTGCATATTACTGATTGCCAAAACTATGCAGAAGCAAAGCACTGAAATATCCACCCTCAATATTATTTTGATAAAATAAGAAAATGCATAAAGTCTCATACGGTGTTTGAAGAACAGCTAACATAGAATTACATGAACCAGCTCCTTTGGATTCAAACTGTAGACAGTTCACTTGGGGAAAATTTTTCTGACGTTTTATCACTACAGCGGAGATAATTTAGCTATGGTATTTGTGAAAAGGGAGTGGGCACTACCAGTTAGATATCAATCTGTGAAGCTTCCTTTGCCCTTACAGTGAGGCAATAATGGAGTTTTATTTGACCCTGCCAACCACTCAACCTGTTTGTGCCGTAATACACCTTATAACAAGGACATTTCATAGGATTTATTTAAATGACTGCCTATTTAAGAGCATCTTCCTGTATGCTATTGTAGCCCATATTTAAAAGATGAAGCCCTATTTCTAGGGAATCAAACTGAATAAATAAAATTTGCCCGAGATGCCCTCATTATTATCGAACCCCTGCAAATTTTATATTCCATCAGTCTGATTACCCATTTTTAACTAGCAGTATCAGCTAACAGAATTGTTTAAAACTTGTGCTGTTATTTGTACAGTATGAAGGAGTGAGGAGGATACAATGAATCCATAAAAAGGCAGACCAGCTAAGAATCATTTCCCTTTGAGCCTCTTGTGCAACTGCCAGGTCTCACCAGAAACAGAAGGGAAAGAGAGTAATTTCTTTTGCTGCAAAGCATAAGGTATTTTTCTCTGAAAAATTAATAAACAGGAGAACACTTCAGGCATGTGTTTTGAGCTCTATATTTTGCTAATTACCCCTGCCTTGCTCAGTTAGAATGATCAGCAGGAATGGGGGAATACTTTGTTAGCTTTGAGAGCTCCACTAACGGCTTTTTCTTTTCCTTCTGTTTTCAGCACATCTTTGTATTGCAACACCTCCCAGCTGCTTCTTCCTCCCTCTGTATTCTGGTCTCTTACTCCTTTTTCTTCCATCTAATTAATTTTGAATAAATCAAGTTTGCAAAGTTTTGTTAATGAAAAAGTTTGAATTCATTAGAATCCATTAAAAATAAAATGTTTGGGGATTTCTAGTAGGATATGATGCTGTTCTTCTGGAGCAAAGACATAAGGCTAGTTAAAGCATGCACTTTCTCAGGATGGGACACTTTATTGACTAAAATTGAATATTTAATGTTGATAGTTTTCAAATGAATTCATCAGCCATTTTCATTTAATATTTTTTCATCCTTTCCCCTGAAGTCAGATTGCTTATATTTTTTTTTCTTATGACTACTAGCAGTGATTACTAACAAGCTTAAATGAGAAAATTTGTGGAAAGCTGAGGTGAACAAATCTTTTTGAACTGACAATGCCAATGTCAATATGTAAAAATATAATAGGCATTCATTTTACTAGTAGTTCTGATATTTTTTTCTAGTATTGATCCAAAATGAGAAGAAAGGAAATGATGTATTTAGTCTTCACAGTTGCTGCAAAACACTCTTTTTTCCTCCTCTTTGTCTTTTTCTTTTTTTTTTTTTTTTGGTAAGTGGTCAGTTAAAATCTCCACTTGCTACTTTACAAAGCCATGATTGTCACTGTACGAACACGTGCAAATGGTAATTGCTGTTTCATTTGCTGGCTGTACATCAATAAAAATTAAGATTGTTACACTGAGGTAGCACACAGCTTTTTAATAAATGAGCACTTTTGAACCTACCAAAAAAGCCAACTCCTCCCCATTTAAAATGTAGGTCACTTTATTACAGAAGTGATTATTGAAAATGATGAATATTTTATTCAAAATGATCAGAAGAAGTGATTTGATAAAGTCAGATTATATTGTCAGCAGATATGGTGCAGTGGATTCAAAAAGGAAAATTCAAAGCAGATACAAGCTTTTAAAAGCAAGGATCTAAATTCTACTTAATGGATGATTGACAGAATGTTCTAAAGGGCTGCTCTAGAATTGAGCTCTCTCCTAAACCTCTGCTAGTGACAACTGGCAGAGTGCAGTTGGAGAGGCGGAAGGATACTGGGGCTGTGCCCACATTATTTTCCCAGTGTGGTGCCGTAGAAGTGGATCTGCAAACTGAAGCAGCTGATGCTGTGTTGCCTAAATGTAACCCGTGAGCATTATCGGGGATTTATGACTGACTCCATTTGGACTGCTCCCAAATATGGAATACTCTTTGAAACTCAAGGTTCAAAGTGTCTGAAGGAAAGCTCTCTCTTTAGGCCTCTGCTTTCCTAATGATGGGTCCTGTGAAGGCCACCTCCGGAAATGCCAGATGACTATTTACCACCTACCTCATGCCAATGACTTTAGCACTGCCACAAGGACTTACAGGCCTGGTTTCAGTTCCTGGTCCTCTTTCCCCTCATTTCTCTTCCCTCTCATCTTATTTCTTCTCATTTCCAAGTCATGTCATGATGTCTGCAGCCTAAACTGCCTCTGAATTGGTCATTGGTGTAAACAAATTCACTGTAAGGGAAAGTGGAGGGCTTAGTACTGCAGCTGCAGCAGCTACCATGTGAGAACATGCCAGAAATTGCTCTCTCTTAGACTGTTTATTCTTTCACACCTTTTTTTGAACTTTTTGTCATTGCAATTGTATATCTCCAGCTCAACTGGAAGATTTAGACCTGATAAAGAAATGTCGACTGATAGTCCAGTGCTGTCTTTGTGATGCTGCACAACCCACAGTGGCTACAAAATTTTTGGATGTGAAGGGATGAAATAGAGATTGGTATTTACAGCTGATGTCCTAGTGTTGTCATGTTTATGTCAAATTTTAGAAATATAAATCTGTGTTCAAGAGATTGACCGTTGCATGATGTAACCCCTTGATTCTCACCAGGAATGGCTTTTTAGTGTGATGTGGGGTAAATCCACCAAGGGCAAAGCTGTGATTAGGGCTACCAAGCCTATTCTCAAATTCTCTTCCTCTGAGCAGAGCAAGTGGGAGACAAAACAAAAATATCCAGGCTGAGCTAGGCAGGGGTGGCCAATGGGTGCCCCAGTCCTTTCTGGAGCATCCACCTTGCCACTACAGCTTTGTAAACCATGTAAACCAGTTGTTACAGATAAGCCTCAACATACCAAGGAGGTATAATTTAGAACGTCTTATCAGGCTTCCCTAAAGGATACATCCTACTGTTTTCCACATCTCTGACCTCAGCTTCAGAAAGAACACTTGAACAGAGAGTGTAATGTGTGATATTGGGGTCCTGATCACACTGAGTCATGGGGCAGCGCCCTGATAATGAAAAAACCTGGCTTAACTGTACTCAAATATTAAAAAAAGTATCTTGATTCTTGTCCTGGGGTGACTGTATGATACTGTATTCCCTATTGTCTGCCCTATGCCAGACATGAATCCTGTGCCTTCCTGTGTCTTTTAACTGTTTATCAGGAGATGGGAGAGAGAAGCCAGTGCAAATTTTTCAGAGCACTTTGTATCTCAAGGACATACACACTCCCCTGCATTCTCTCACCACTGTGGCAGAGTGGAGAAAAGAACTTTTCCTGCTTTTCCCAGCTCTCAGTTCCTTTTCTCAGGAGAGAGACGGAGAGTTAAACTCCCTTGCTTTTTAGCTAGTCTGCTAGCTGAGGCAAGAAAGATTTTTCTCTGGGACTTTGGTTTCTTCTTCTTCTCTTCTGGACTATTCAGCAACACCAGAACATCACCGGGAGGCCCTACACCACAGCCCGGAGGGGCCCACACTGAACCCCAGCTCTGGAGAGAGAGTAGAGCCATGCCTGCAATGGACTTTGAATTTTACCAGGTTCTCTCCACAGCGAGAGGTTTTATTATTTAGCGTTATTCTTTTTTCTGTTCTATTTTCTAGAGTGCCTGCATGCACTCTACTTTTTAAATAAATAACTTTTTTTCACTTTCCTCCGAGGAATTTCTTCCCGAACCTGTGGGGGAGGGGCAGCTGAAACTTGCCTTCTTAGGAGGAGACGTTCCTTCCAGAGAGTTTCCCTTAATTTGTCTCAAACCAGGACAATTCCACAAGAATATTCTAGTAGAGAATAAAGAAACCTCTGCATAGCCTTAACATCTGTCTTTTTCTTAAAATAAGCTTTTGGTACAATGTCTTCTGCAAATGTCTCTAAAGTACCATGTAATGCTGCACAGAGATGGATAAACTAAATCTGACGAGTTCACTTAGGTTTCAGAGCAGTATTACATTAGCACATTGCTCTGCTTGAAATAAGAGTTCTCATGTATGTTAGGAGTCACTAGCAAACCAGCAAATCAAGTTCTTCTCTCTTATATTTTTGATCATGCAACTTAGATGAAATCAAACTTGTCACCAATACAGTTAAAAATCTTGGATGATGTAACTCCACAAAAAAGTTGGGTTTTTGCTGTTGCTTTCTTACAAATGTAATCACTATCTTCTAAAAAATTCTTTTTTAGAAGTTCTCTATACGCAAAAACTTCCTAGATTTTTTCTTTTTCTGATACTCCTTTTATTTGTCATGAAATTACTCATGACAAAAGAAATATTCTGATGCCCACTTGGGCTTTGAAATAAAGCATTCTGGGTTTTTTGCATCATAAAAAATGTGACTTTTTTTAAGAACAGATGAAAGACCTGATTTTTCAAAACAAATATTTCTTTAGTGAAGTCTAATGTACAAAAAAAAGAATGACCTAGAGAATTTAGAGATACACTGTTCAAATACCATCTTCCAGTCCTCCCAAAATAAAGACAATGAAAAATATACTTTGTTCCCACAGAGGTGAAAGTACTTTTTAACTGTTTTATCTTTGAACAAGTATGTCCGTCTCATCTGGCATCTAAAGTAATTTTAGCATCCTCTCAAGATTTGAGGTATTATATCCTGTGCAATTGAAATAAATGCCAAAATATTCACTGACTTTAATAGAAATAAAACTTGTTTCACATCTGTATTAATTCCTCTGAGATTTTAGTTTTCATCTCCCATGTCCGACATGTTCCCAGGAAGATTTTCCTTCTATTTAAAGGGATTATGATTAGAAATGCAAGTAAATATAAAATTATTTCATGGCGGATATATAGAGGGAAATTGATTGCTGTGCAGAACATCAACACAAGACTTTTGCTCTATGTTAACATAAAGTTTAATTAGTGTGTGAGTGATACAGACATCCTGAGCTGCAACTGCATGGAGAAGAATTGAATTCTTGTGGAATTAGTGTTTCAATATTAAATCTCTTTTAAACAGAGAAACAGCTTGAGAAACAAATCACTTACATAGGTAATAAGATGGATTTGACTGATGTCCTTTGAAAGTATGATAAAAAAATTAAAATATATTTAACTTTATTTTTACTTTCCTGAGTCAATCGAATAACAGAAATCTTAACCAAATTCCTGACAATTGATTAGTGTGAAATAAACACCTTTTCAAAACCCTATAATATTTTTTTATTTTGTACATAAATACATATATATATATAAACACAAAGTCTTAGTGTATTTTTCTGTAGAAGCAAACTTTACACAGTCTTGCTTTCTGTGAGCATAACAGCTCATCTCCGTCAGACCAACCTGAACTGGATTTAATAAAAGAACGGAAGTGTGATGAAATAAATGGATGCATAGGGGCAAAAGACCCAGCAAGGGCCCAGTGTGAGTTTTCATCATATTAGACATGAAATTATCCAAATGGAAGAAAATCTCAGACAGAAGTGAAGCTCTGGAAAGCTCTGAGGGCCTCTTAGTTATCAAAATGATCAACCACAAGATATAAAAATGTAGGAAGAATTAACTCTGATGGGTCTTTTTGTTTCTTCATTAGCAACAACATGATGAAGAAGAGGACACAACAGTTTAGTAAATGAGCAGGGATCTCCAATATATTTTAGCAGAGCTTCATTTGAGAGAGATAGTCGGGCTAAGCAAATGTAATAGAAACTGGAAGCTCACTATGTCTTGCGGGGCTAAGTATATAAAATATTCTTTTGTGTTGACTTTGGTTTTTTGTAATACCTTCTGCTGAAACAGTCATGGCTGGAGATGTTTCTGTTCTATTTTCCCTTTTTAACCTTTTTATTGTCCTCTCAGTATTAATAATTCCTGAGAGAATAAGTTTCAAAGCTTAAAAGATCTCCAAACAGTTGATTATTATATAAACCTTGATTAGACCTGTGCGAATGCAAGTGTTACTAGCAAAGTTACTAAGCAAGTTTGTTTTGTATTGATGTAATTTCCTATTGACGTAATTTTCTGTTCAAAAAAATTTATGGTATATTCCATTCTTTTTACACCACGACGTCCTGATTTTGGCCAGACACAGCTATTAATGCTTGACACTGCAGTGTTATACTTTGCTAGGCCTGAAGTTTTTCAGACTGAGGCTCCCTAATTTTGATATCCATAGGGGTTTGTAGATCCTCATAATTGTTCTATAGATTCTCTGCAAATGTGTCTTTCTTGACATGAAAGTCCAGAAAAGGCCTTACCAGTTTTGGGTTTGACTATGACTCATGATGTATTTACGTATCAGGGTAGGTATGTAGCTCTGAAACGCTTTCTGTGTTTGCTTATTTTGTAATCAAATTGGAGTGTTCAAGCCTTTACTATATACATTTTATTTAATTAATTGTTCTTGCCATGTATTCAGATAATTTATTTTCCAATTTACTGAGGTAATTTTTAACTCCAGTCCTGCCTTCTAACATAAAATAATTCCCACTTTTTTATATTTTGAAAATATAAAAAATAGCTATACAATCTTCCAGATAATTAAGAAGGGAAAAGTGAAGTGGTAATGTATCTAAGACAAATCACATCAGAACTATATTTGGTAACATCCTCCTTTTTTTCTAGTGGACTAACCATAACTGTTCTCTGAATGTACTTTACCAATGAATTTAGCATCTACTTGTTAGTAAGTCACCTACAGTGGTCTAACCAGATACATTTCTAATTATTCTGTGTTGTTTTATTCTATGCTTAAAACAAAAAATCTATTATTTAAAAAAAATATTTCTGGGAATTTAAACTATTCCCCAAAATGTGATTCCTCTCTTTTCAGCTAAATAAAAGCTACCATTATGTGCTCCTGATTATTTTAATATCTTTCTGTGTTGAAAAGCAGTCTAAGATGTAGTCGTAATCTAAGATTTTATCAGCCACTTTTGTGACAAGGTCAGCTGTACGTGTGATTTATTTCTCTTGTCTGCACACTATGTAACCTTTTCTCACTCGATGCTGAAAGTGATGGTAACTATGTTAGCTCTATGTCAGTAGATGACTTTTTTAGTGAAGACTGATTTATAAGGAATCAGTACTTCAGCTTTTTGGGGGTTATCTGTTATTTTCCATTGGAGTGATCGATGTCTGAATCTTTTCCTTGTTATTTCTCATACTTTCAGTGCCTTTGATAGTGTTTAGTTGTTCTTGATCCCTTGTTGCTGTGTACCATTGCAAGCCTTGGATTTTATAATTTTACCTCTAAGCACATATTGCTGTAAGTTTTTGTTTGGCTTTTGATTATTTAGTCAAAAGTGGTGATTAATTAATTTTGATAATTTGCTCTGTAGACTGTTCTGCTTTTTCTAATAAAATTTAAAACAGTTGAAAATCTGTCATTATCATCAAGTCCTTTTCTCTGTATGAATCACATACTTAGGAACAGCGTTATCTGCCCAAAATTTCCTGGGATACAGTAAATCACAGATCACCACTATAATAGCAAGTACATTTTTTTTCTCAGTCATAATCCAGAAAAAGCATTGCTAGTTGGACCAAGTGGAACTATTATCTACAAGATAACTTTTCCTACACAGCCTCAGCATAATTTCAAACTAACTTGTATGTTTCTGTACAATTATTCTAGTTATTATCATTCAGTCAGATGCTTGTCATAAAATCTACTTATAGTATTGGACTCGTAGTACTTCAAGGTTGTTTTGCAATATTCCCAGGTCTCCATTTTATTTTCATATAATAAGCATTGGTAGATCAATTTGCAAATATTCTGAGGTGTTCCTTCTTCTTTTCCATCCCTCTTTAAAATAACAGTTGGCCTTTAAATTAATCATTTAAAATAACAAATGTCCTCAGGTAGGCATAGACAACAATATCCTCATCAAAGGTTTGGAAAAAGTGGAAACACAAAGTCAAAATTTAAAGGTCAACTTTAACACATCATCCAATATGGCCGTACATTTATTTGTTTAATGGTGTTTCTACATTGTCACTGAGTAGGCCAGGAACAACAGTGAGCCTTCTTCCTGCTTCTCCAAAGAATTCATAGTGACTATTAGGCCTCACACGTAGGAATAATTGGTTAGTAAGCAGCCATCTTTGTACACTTGTTTACAAATAAAAGTAAAATCTACAGAAGAAATAAGGAGAGAATGCGTAACTGAAAACCACTTTCAGTGTTAATTCATTACCTGTACAAAAATTGCATAAGTGATTTTAGACTCTGGTACAAAGAAAATTTTTAGCTGTTTAAGAGTAGATAATACAGTATTTTTTTGGTTCCCTATGAAAAAAGGAAAGAAAAAGCTGTTGAAATGTAAACTACAGCTTTTAAAAACATTAACAATTCAGGAGTTCAAATAGAAAACACTAGAAGAGAATGCTTTTATGTTCTGAAGTGCTTAAATATTAGTGGTTTTTCTATATAAATCGAATCCTCTCCAAATTGATATTTTGGGGTTGATTTTTAAATTAAAATATTATTTTTTCTGCTGGAAAATCTATATATAAATACTTCTATATATCCTCTATTCCAATTAGAGTAGTATTAATATCTAAAAGTATCAGGAAAATTTATTACAGTAATTAGCTATTAAGTTTGGATCTAATGGCTGAAACTCAAGGAGGCTGAAAAATAAAGATAAGAAAAACTTCAGTCTGCAGAACCTGAGTGCTTTGCCTTGACAGGCCTTGTTGGGTAAGAATCTATTGGACAGAACCTGCTTGCTGGCGAGTGTGGTTATGCATTTATTGCCTTGGAAGGGAGACAAGAAAGGACATATGGACATTGTCAATTTAGAGAGAAGAGACTGAGCCTGTGAGGCAGCATTTGTCTGTGTGGCACTGAACAGCCCTGCTGCAGCTGTGCTATCCTGAGCATGAGATGCCAAGCTTGGAGTATTTGTATCATCAGAGCTTCAGGCAGGAAAAGGAGTGCAGAGACCCCTCCACAGTTCTGCCTGGGTCTCTGAGAGTGCTAGAAGCCTTGGATTAGCCCTATAGACTGGTGATACTGGGATGATATTCACAAAATTCCAGAGTGGTTCAGGTAGGAAGGTACCATAGTGGGTCATCTGTCCAACCTCCGTGTTCAAGTAGGATCATCCCACAGCATATGGCACAGGATTGTGTCCAGATGGTTCTGAGATACCTCTAGCAAGAGAGACTCCACAACGTCTCTGGGCAGTCTGGTCCACTACTTGGTCACTGCTCAGGAAAGACGTTCTTCATCATGTTCAGGTAGAACTTCCTGTGCATCCGTTTCTGCCCGTTGCTTTTTGTCCTATTGCTGGGCACCACTGAGAAGAGCCTGGTCCATCTTAGATGGATGTTTTACATATCTTTTAAACCCTGTTATTTTTTTCAGTGAAATATCTAATGTATAGATACTCAAAAATCATAGCAAATATGTAGAAGCTCATAAACTGGGTGATTAAAATATGGAATTTGGTTTTTTTAGCCAAATATGCAGGTAGGACATGAAGCCTCGGGGCTTTTGTACAGTGTGAAGGAGAAATGAAAGTGCTAGACATAACACAAAGAGGTTTTGGTTTCTCATAAAGAAGATGACAGGCACACTTGTGATACAACAAATGTGGGTACCCATGAAAGAACTTACACAGTTGGATAGGTCCAGACTTTGCTCTTGAGCAAATCATAAATGCCCCACCCCCCACAACTGATGGTCCCCATTTTTTCGGGAAAACAGACTTTAGGATTGGAAAGATATTTTTAGGTCCGGGAAGCAGAGAAAGCTACTTTATTGAGGGAAAGGAGGAAAAAGAAGCCATCGGTGGCTCTAAGAGAGGTAATGTGATTTCATAAGTCATGAAGAACCACCCTGTGAAGGTGGAGAGTGCAGGATTATAGCCATGAGCCCAACTAGAGAAGACAGCCTCATCATAAGGATAACATCTATAAAATTTTCTCCCACATTCCAAATGAATGCTAAGAGCTAAGTGGTAGTCACTGAGTTGCTCAATGCACCACTCCTTAGCATGTGTAGCATCAGCGTAGACTGTTTAGAGGGTGACTTCTGTTTGATAGTGCTGTTGGACAATATTTGTCACCAGTATAAAAAGCCATCACACTGCTCAAATCAGCATAGACCTACCGAAATAGGTCAGTCAGCCTTCCCACAGGGGGAAAACTGGAAATTTGTGCCACAAAAATGTTAAATGGGTCTTCATGGCTGGGGGCAGAGCACATGAGCAACTGCTTCCTGAGACAAAAAGGCTGGACGGTTTCAGGTTCCAGAGATGCGATGCCCTAATGCAAAGCCATCTGGTCAGGCTGATTGATTCAGCGAAGCTGAGCCTGAAATCTGGTGCACCCATGACATCCAATGTAAAATCAGACAATATGGGTCTTCATGTATCTGTACCCACATTCCACACCAAACTCTTTATTTTACTTTTTCTTTTTACAACTGCCGCCTTGCTTTAGGCACATGTTCCAGCTTAATCACTTTCTGTGCTGAACTGTTACGCTGGAAGACATCTTAGCTGAGAAATCCGTTCAGTACGCCCTTTAAGTCATAAGTCTGTTTAGAACATTTGCCCACAAAATTTAGGGGAAAAAAAGTATACCTGCAGCACTATTTATGCTTTATTTGATACTTATTCAACTGAGTCACAGATGTCTTTTTTCTCAATATTCTTTCCTCTTTTTTCTTCATGCATTTTCCTGTTCCTCCTTGCTCTTACTACTTTCCTCCTTCCATTCTTTTGAAATTTAGGTTATGTTTCTACCTTTTATATGATTGTTTATTTATTTACATCCACACATTTTTGTTTCCTCCATATTATTTTATAATGTTGTATTGTGAAGGTAATTTCTTGAATTTGTATGAAAAATCTATTCAAAGAAAGAAAGATAAAATGGAAGAATCCATCAAGCACCTTCCAGGCATGTATTTCCCTGGCGTGATGAGATTATAAAGAACCTTCTTTCCTCAGTTTTTTATTTTTTGTGAAATGGTTTGTTTGGTGTTATTTACCTCCTCACCCCTCCATGACAGGGTAAATGGAGAAGTGTAAATTCATTACTGGCAAACATAGGAGTTGTTGAGACACAATATAAAGTTTCTTGTACTATAATACTCTGTTAAAAAAGCATTTGGTATTTGATCAATATTCTTGTATGTACTGGGGGAGAGGGGTCTGGACTGCAGGGGGGTGTTGAGCCTGGGGAAGGAGAAAGGATGTGTTTACCCTAAATGTGTAAATGTTTGCTTCTTTTGTTGTTGTTTTTGTTTCCCCATATCCAAAAGAATGATTTGCTATTTATATTACATAGCAAGTTAATATTCCCAAGTCATGTCTGTTTTGCCTGCGACAGTAACCATTAAGAGATCTTCCTGTCTGTATCTCAACACAAGAGTTTTCTCATTCTCATTTTTCCTCATGTTGTTCGTCATCCTAAGGAGGAGGGGATGGGCAGGGACCATGTGTGAGACCATGGCTGCCAGCTAGGACCAACCCATCATACCATGCAATGAATGTTTTAACATTCCCAGAATTGTCACACAAAACAATGACATAACTGATTACTGAGCACCTGCATTTTCAGGTCTTATGCCATGAAGAGTGATTTTTTCTTTTTGTTTTCTTAATGTGTTTCTTAATTGCACATATGCACCATTATCTAGAAAATTTAAATCTGTTCTGTATTTCTCAGCTAGTGCTCCTGTAGTTATGTTGTGTACATTTTTGAAAAGATGCTGTCTAGTTTCATAAGAACATTTAGAAGAAATAAAGAAGGATCTTACACTAAAGAAATTTTCAATGCTACTCAATACGTTTGCTTTGGTTGCCTGTATCTCAATTAGCATATTACATGGGGGAAGATTTAAGATACACTTTTATGCAATAAGTAATTATAAATAATTAAAGTAGATGAGAGCACAGTTCATAAGGGTTACACAGAGCTGGGAGAAACAATTGCCAGCTTCTTGTGAGATACTCTTTTTTCATGATGGTTATTAAGGTTTTCCTACCTTCCAAAGCTTCTGTCTCATAGTTGATAATAAACAGTGGTGAACCTATGAATCCAAATCCTCTGGGCTTGAAGACCTTCAGTTATTGAAAGATGGTACTAAAGGTCAAAACTGGCAATATTCAAGCATTTGATAAAATTATGTGTCCAACCTTTCCTTGACATGAACTGGGAATTGTGGCTGAGAGCATATTTTACCAAATGACAATGAAATATATAGCCCTAGATGGCTTCAGCAGTTTTGAAATTCCAGGTTATAAGTGATATTGGTCTTTTATGGAGCACTGATACTAAGTATTGCATGTGATCAACAGTCATTGCATTTTCATAGGAACCACAGAGAAGTTTTTACTACTTCTCTTTTCTAGAATGGATTTACCAACAGTTTTCAAGTACTTCTTAAATTTGGATTTAAGAATATATGGGTGTTGCTGCAGAGGTTAAGGCCAGGGGTGGCCTTCAAGTGGAAGCACAACTAAGACATGAGTTTAAGAAGATTTCAACAGGCCTTTGTCTTCCCATACTCCCTTATGTTTACTTGGTCTTTCACACAAGGGAATAAGTGATGACTATTGTATTCAGATACAGGAAGATGTGATCCCTATATGGTGACAAAAAGTGGATTGATCCAAGAAATTGACTATATTAATTGCCGTAAGTTTTTCAGCTGCGTCTATGATATTCCTTAAGATTTTCTTATAACAATAACTCGTTTAAAAAAACAATGAATGTTTTCCATGGTCAACGATCCTAAGGAAAAACAATAGTCTTTTTCTTCCTGTGAAGTTTGTCTCAATTAGGAGTAAGAATAAAATAAACCTCCAATTGTTTGTCAGACCTTTCTTCAGCTTCAGAGGAGGAATCACAAATGTAGAATATCTCATTAAAGTAGAAATGCCAAGCCTAAGATGAGTTCTGAAGGACACCAAAAGGTAAGGATCCCTCTTAAATACCATGGCCCTGCTAGTTCATTAAGTTGGGACTAGAACTGTTAGCTAAGTTGTCAACTGGTACTGAGAAGAAATTACACTGAAGCAGTACTTTGATATGCTCAGGGGTGCAAAGATTTAAATACCATCTTTTTGTACTTAATGAGAATTAGATATTGAACAAAATGTCTCAAAATGTCAGTAGAATATATGCTGTTGAGAATTTTTTCAGGAGGCAAGTAGAGGGACCAATTAATTGCTCTTATACTATAGAAAGGATCCCTTTAGATGGTCTTAAGGAGAGATAACAAGAAAATGTGGTGAAAAAACCATTGAGGAATCATCAATTGGATGATCCAAATTACAGGAATTTTCTGTGAGTTCGGAACCCATTCTCTGTTATTTAATTCATCTGCAATCAGTCTTTTTGTGTTTTAGTTCCTTATATATACATACTAGCAACAATAGCAGAACTGATTAGATAAGGTATTTCTGGGCTATGAAGTTTTTGATTTAAACAGATTTTTTCCCATTATTAATTTCAATGATGAATTAAATATTTTTATAAAAGAAAATTGCGAGATTGTAGTGGTCTAGTTCTCATTTCTTACTTTCTGTGAGATAAGAGGTTGGAAGAAAGGCAAAGCAGGCTCAAACTTAAAGATTATGAAAGAAAGCTTATTGCTAACAGAGTTAAGAGTAAAATGAAATAAGAGATTAAGACAAAAACCCCTTTTTCCTCCAACACCCCCCTCCTACTTCCTCCAGCACAAATAATGACAAAACATGGGATTTTGGTCAGCATTCACAATTCTAAAAGTCTCTCTCTGTTAATTTGAGGAAATAGAGGTCTCTTTTACGTTGCGTGGTTTTTCCCAAACTGCACCCGCTAACAGCCTTTATTTCTCTCGCAGGCTGCACACTGAATTCTCATCCCCCCCCTTATCTTTAAATGGATTAAAGAGGGAGAAAACAGTTTGATATGACAGTCTATACCACGGTCTGTAAAAAGCAGATTTAAGCTGCGCGCTAAAAAGCACGTCTCCGCCCTCTCTTCCCCGTCGCCATCTTTCAGCTTCACTCACTTTCTCCTTCTTGCCCACCCAGGGATGCCATGATGAGGAAGAATCCTCTTTTTCTTGGGCTTTGTGATGGAGAAAAGCTCACTCCTGTTATGCTGCTCGCACATGATGTTATTTTACAGTTCAATATGGGCTGAGTTGGTTGTAGGAAAGCTCCATCAGCTCCCGCCGCCTCCTCACGGTCATGTAGGGGGGGTTCCTCAGCAGTCGCTTCAGACGATCTCGGCTCTGCAGCAACAGCTGCTGCCCACGGCTCCAAGGGGACTCTCCCGGAGCCAGGGCCCATGCCTGCCAGGGCCGGGGCCCATGCCCGCCAGGGCCGTGGGAGGGGAGGCCCGGGGCCGCTCCGAAGAGCCCCGGCCAAAATCCCCCCCCACACACACTCTCCCTGCTGGGAGGTTCAAGCAGAAAGAAAAAGAGACACTTCCTGTGTCTCCATTGGCTTAAATATGTAAGTTCCAAGAAGCATGACTGGTCGAGAGCTCCATCCATCAAATTTAGGGTCAACCCATGACAGAGATAAAAACTGGTTTGAGATAACTGAAATTTTGCATTTTATTATATTCTACCTGGTTCGTTTTTATTTGATCATTTTGTAAAAAGAAATAATAACAGCCCATTGATCTATTAAGCATTAAAGTTTAAGGTAATGAGCTCCCTAATATTTCAAAACCATTTTTCCTTGCAAATTAAATTACATGAAACCCTATACAATTTTAACACAAAAAATATGTTGAACAATATTTGCTGCATATTTCCTCAGTTTGTCTTTGAGGATATTATGGAAGACAATGTCAAAGGCCTTATTAAAGTCAAGATTAATAATATCCACTTCTTTGTCAGCTGAGCTACTTGTTTCATTGTAGAAGATTATCAGGTTGGTTAGGATAATTTCCTCTTCATAAATCTATACTGACTATATCTAGGCACCTTCTTTTCCTTCCTACATTTGAGAATGGTTTCCAGGATTATTTCCTTGAGGGATCAGTGTGAGCCTGACTGGCCTGTAGTTCTCTCGATCTTCCATCTTGACATTCTTGAAGGTAGAGCTGACCCTTTCTTTTTTCCATTTGCCAAGATCTTTCAAATATTATTGACAGTGGCCTTACAGTGTTAGCCTCCAGCTCCCACAGCACGTGTTGGCATACCCTGTTAGACCCCAGGGACTATATATTCAGACCAATTAGGTGTTCCTTAACTCGATGCTCCACTGAGAGCAAGTGTTCCTCAATGAAGACTTTACTGGGGGTGTGTCGTGGGTTGACCCTAAATTTGATGGACGGATCTCTTTGTTAGCGTTGAAACACATAATCACGGCATGATTATATGCAGGTGCTTTTATTGAAGAGCTCTGGGAATCAGGGGTACAGACCCAAATCTGACTCCGACTTGGGTTTGGGATAGATACATTTTATACCCTTTCCTTATGTAACTGTTATACAAACATATGTTGATCATTAACTTTCTATTGTTCTATTGATTCCACCTGAGCATGAATTTTAAGTCCCCTTCCCACTATTGATTCTACCCAAGCATGAATTTTGAGTCCCCTTCCCACAGCATTTCCATTGTTGTTGTCCCTTTCTCGTGATCCCTTGTTTCAACTGAATAATTATTTTTTATTACTAAGTAATCATCGCATTTNGGCCCTGGCGGGCATGGGCCCCGGCCCTGGCAGGCATGGGCCCTGGCTCCGGGAGAGTCCCCTTGGAGCCGTGGGCAGCAGCTGTTGCTGCAGAGCCGAGATCGTCTGAAGCGACTGCTGAGGAACCCCCCCTACATGACCGTGAGGAGGCGGCGGGAGCTGATGGAGCTTTCCTACAACCAACTCAGCCCATATTGAACTGTAAAATAACATCATGTGCGAGCAGCATAACAGGAGTGAGCTTTTCTCCATCACAAAGCCCAAGAAAAAGAGGATTCTTCCTCATCATGGCATCCCTGGGTGGGCAAGAAGGAGAAAGTGAGTGAAGCTGAAAGATGGCGACGGGGAAGAGAGGGCGGAGACGTGCTTTTTAGCGCGCAGCTTAAATCTGCTTTTTACAGACCGTGGTATAGACTGTCATATCAAACTGTTTTCTCCCTCTTTAATCCATTTAAAGATAAGGGGGGGGATGAGAATTCAGTGTGCAGCCTGCGAGAGAAATAAAGGCTGTTAGCGGGTGCAGTTTGGGAAAAACCACGCAACGTAAAAGAGACCTCTATTTCCTCAAATTAACAGAGAGAGACTTTTAGAATTGTGAATGCTGACCAAAATCCCATGTTTTGTCATTATTTGTGCTGGAGGAAGTAGGAGGGGGGTGTTGGAGGAAAAAGGGGTTTTTGTCTTAATCTCTTATTTCATTTTACTCTTAACTCTGTTAGCAATAAGCTTTCTTTCATAATCTTTAAGTTTGAGCCTGCTTTGCCTTTCTTCCAACCTCTTATCTCACAGAAAGTAAGAAATGAGAACTAGACCACTACATTTAATTGGTGTTTCTGCCCGGTTAATGAACCAAACCCGCTACAGGGTGTAAGGTACCTAAGATTTCTTGTACCTAAGATTTCTGAATTTCTTTACTTACTAGTAAAGACTGAGACAAATAAAGTATTGAATAGGGTTTCTGTGTCTTTTGTCACCAGTTCCCCTCCCCCACTCAGCAATGGGGCCACAGTTTTCCAAATCTTTGTTTTGCTACTGATAAACCTGTAGAAATACTTCTTGTTGACCTGCATATTTCCCTTATTACATTCAACTTCAGGTGCCCAGACAGTATCCTTGTTTATTCAAACAGGCTTGCTCTACACGGGGTTGCATCATCCTTGGGTGTGGAGGAGGTTATCCTGGACCCCTCTTCTCTACAGAATCACATTCTATGGGGTCTTTCCAAATGTGTCTCTGAACAAGCCAAAAACCGTCTCCTCAAATCTGGGGAAATCATGCTTTTTGGGGTTTTTTTTCACTCCTGAATACTACCATCTCATGGTCACTGAAGTCAAGGCTGCCAACCCTAACCCTCAATCCCCAGCCACTTCTTTCTTGTTTCTAATTATAAACTCTGGCAGTTCATCTCTCCTCAAGTGTTGCCTAATGACCTGTGCCAGTCCAGAAGCCGTCATCAATATGCTCCTGAAACCTCATCGTTTGCTTGTGCCCTGCTGAGTTCCCCCACCACCAGATATCAAGGTGTTTCAAGTCCTCCATAAGGACAGGAGCCTGCAAATGCAAGATTCCCTCCAGTTATCTGCAGAAGGTCTTATCTGCATCTTCTTCCCGCTTAAGCTGTCAGTAGCACATCACTCTTGTGTACCTTGTCCTGTTCTCTAATCCTGACCCCCACTCTCAACTATCTCATTACTCCCAGGGTGCACTCCCACTGCTCTCTCACTCACCTAAAGGATGACTTTCTGTAAATCCTAAAATACCTATACACACCCACTGGCATCAGTCAAGTCATGGTAGCCACGTGTGATGACATTGAGACAATATATATATGATATACAAAGTCACACAAACATTCTGGTGAGCAATGAATTATCTTTACAGGGTAGAACAAGACATCTCCATGCAATCTCGCATGAAGAGATACATGATGATAATATTAGGAGTGTTATTAAATGTTTTTAATACTAAATGTAGCCTTGTGTACAGGGCAGTAGAAAGAACCCATTTCCAAACTCACAAATGGGGCACGTTCAGAGTGGTATGTGCAGCATTTGTTTTGGGATTTTTTCCAACACGATTATTCTAAATGTGCATCCTTCATGTCTGCTTCTGAAAATGAGAGTAGAGTCAGGCCCAGCACCTGTGGAAAAATTCTGTGAAACAGGCTGAAACCAGATCTAGTGTCTTGTGCAATAAGTCACTGTGTGATTCGACTTATGCACAGCACATACAACCATCATAATTTCACAGTTCCTCTTGGTTAAACAGATTCTAATGCTGAAGCACTTTTTATCATAGTCTTTTTTATTAATCAATTCTGTTTCACTCTCCCCTGTCACAAGGAGTATAAATTGTTTTCTCAACACTTGTTTTCAGAGGTGAATAATTACATCTATTTAATAAACAGTGAGTATTTTCTTAGTTCACCTCTCTGTACTGCTCTGTCTTTTTTACTTGATTTCTGCTATTACTGGTAAGTGCAAGACACTAATGTGTAAGGAGGATGTAATCATATTGGGCTATTATTATGGATGAATAATGCATAAGTCTAACAACAATATTGTGCTATCATCTGTGAGTGATTAAAAGTGAATAGCTATTGTGGTTGCCAAAATATGTATCTATAGGTTTTTTTAAATTGTGCTTGTTTTCAACTCTAATTGTTGAAACTGTTTTGAAACTGTTTTTTATTGTTTTTCATTAACATATATTTGAATACACCAGTATTAAACACAGATAAAGAATAATGAAGGATTTTACTTCACCAAAACAATAGAAATTAACAGCATCTTTCAACATTTTAAAATTAAACAAATAATTGAATCCCACCAACTTCAAACAGTGATTAAACCTGTTTTGCAAGTTTGACTAGTGACAGCAGAAAAAATTATATCTCATTTCTTCATTCTTCTCCACTTTATGCATTTCACTACTGTAAATACAGTAACTGATTTAGTTGTGGAAATCAGAAGAAATTTGAAGATATTTTACTGCTGTAATTAATGGAACTTTACTGTCTGGTAGCCCAGAACAACCTGAAATTCTCCCATACAGGAAAATGATTTAATCTTTTCTCTTTTCCAAAACCCTGAGGGACTACTGAATCAGCTCTTACCTCTTTTCACTCTCAAAATACTATTATGAATGAAAAGGAGACACAATAGGTAAAGCCAAGCATTTATTGTTAGTATAGATGAAATCTTAACAGTTTAGTCAGAGAATTATGAGCAGTCCAGATTTATATCCCACTTCCAGTGCTCTGAGCCCTCATCTCTGTGACTTCAGTCTTAACTCTGTAACTTCAGGGGATGAAATTACAATCCTTTTAATATAGAGATGCTTCTGCCTGAATTAAAGTGCAAACGAGACCGTATGCTGAAGTCAGTAGTATGGTTTTTATTTTACGGTAAATTTGAGGGGGAGAGAGAGAGAGGGAAAGAAATAGGAAAAAGAGAAGGGTGTGGGGGAGCGAGAGAGGGTGACAGAGAGTTCGTGGTGACGGTCCCATGAAACACAGAGTTCAATGGGTTAATGTACATTCAGGTTTACGTGGGAATGCCCAGGTACCTCTCCTGGGTAGGGTAGGGGGATGTTTTACAGTCTTTTGCAACACTGTGGATCATGTGCAAGGCCTCAGAAATGAGTCTGGGGGCACTTTGTGGGTCTTTAATGGTTTGTGACTCCTTCTAAGATATGACGGCTGACTCTCATGTCAGTGGAGTTATAGCCTTTGGTGGTGGGTGTTCACCCCATCTGTCTCATGTGGACCAGAAGCTTTGACAACACACAAACTCTTCCTCCCCCCTTAGTTATGGGGACAGTGTGCAAACCTGGCCTCAGCAAATGAGTCTGTGGGATATGGCCTCCCCCAGCCTTGTTTACTTCTCCTGAGATCTGAGATAATTAGACAATAGTACCACCTTTGTCTTATCTCAATTTCCCATTGGGTGACTTAACTCACAGTCTTAATTCCCAAAATCCAGGAGGAATATTTGGGAGTGGGCTTTGGTGGTCACAGCTTCTTTGTGCAGTTTGCCATAGTGGGCAAAATCCTTTGGTAATCTTAACAGAGTTTAAGACAATTATGATTTTTCAGTATTTTCCAGATGACAGAGGTAGATGGCGTCTATCCTGAGTTGTCATCATTTGGACTCCTCTCCCAAGACCTTCACCACTAGGGATACAATATTATGGTTGGTAGTTTCTTCTTCTTTGCCCCTTCTTCCTCCCTTTTGTCTTTTCTTCATACACCTTTCATTCATCTGGGATTATTTTTGTATGTTTTCTCACACGCTTTTACACTTCGTTTTTAATCCAGTGGTCTGCAACTCCATATTAAATTCCAAGTTTTGCATGTTAGATTATACAATTTTGTCCTCCTTCTTTTGTCTACAAACAGGTTTCTCCAGCTTCACATCTGCATTTTTTTAACTAAGCATGGCTGAATTTTATAGAGTGAGAGGAAGAGGGAGGAGCAGGCACTCACCTCTTCTGATGTCATGCCTGTATTCTTCTACAGGTATCCTGTGTCCCCACTTCTCCAGGTCTCTGTACTATTAGGTTACAGGATTGCACAAAATGTCACTCTACTTTTTTTACTATTATAATCACTTCAGCAGAAAAATTAAAGTTTGATACCATTCAGAAAATATTTCTAATTCCCTTAATTCCCATCGCCTAATCTCTAATAGCACGATGTCTCTGATTTTAGCCCAAATCTATGCTCTTAAACTGTGAAACTTAAATTGTTTAAAATGTCCTATAAAATTGTTTATTGCTCTAAAATGATTTTGCCATAATGAGTCTCTATTATTCTGAGAAATTTTTTACTTAAATATTTCATTGTGTGTCTTTGAAGTATGATTCCTAATGTTAAAGTGCATGGAGCTACAATTCAAGATGCATTCTAAATGCAAGAAATTCATAACAGTAGCCAAAAATACTGAGAAGAACCCTATAGGCAAAATATTTACTGCAGAAATTCATATTAGTGGATACTATTGCCAGAAATCCATTTCATTATTATTCATCTGCAATACTTGTCAACAGTGAGTTGAAAATTACCAAGTTTCTGATTTTGCTTTTCACTATCTCTTTTACAAAACCTTCCATGCAATTTACAACTGGGAAGTACTGTACTTATTGCTTTTTAAAATACAACATACAGTAATATCTGAAGCCAAAGAAAAATAATGAATGATTTTGTTTAAATAAAACAAAGGGAATTAACTTGGCAGTGGTTACAGACATAGTCTGATTACTGATATACTATTTAGAAAGCTTATATTCAAGACTTTCTCTTCTAGGAGCATTAAAATGATCACCTTAGCTAGCTTTGATCTGACAATAATATTTAGAAAAATGAAAATTCTTAACTGATTAAATGAATATCCACTCTGTGAAAACTTCTTATAATTTAAAGCTTATTTTGCTTTAAGCAAGGACAGGAAGTCATAATGTCAGTTACAAAAAAAAGAAAATTTTTAAGCAGTTCATTAAGAAGCCATCACAGCCTTTTGATATTTTTGAAATATTTCTCTTGATTTTATTGAGCTTGAAACACTATTTCATTGAGGAGAGAACATTTCCTTTAGATACATGACATTAGAAGTTCTCTATTTTCATTAAAACATGCTTGGCTTGGTTTACCGATGCAGTTTTTGTTTGCCTGGATTGAAAGAACTTTAACTGTCTGTGGTGCCAAAAACTAGAATAAGTTTGCTTATTCGTGGTTTAAAGGAATATATGCATAGGATTAAAATTGTCTCACCATGACATGAAGAATTCAATTAACAGTCAGAAATGTGGTAATTAGGAAGGTGACAAACATGGGACAATTGGAATAACTAGAAGGGAAGGTTGTGACCTTCTGGCTTTAGGAGGCGATCATTTAGCTCTCTTGCTTTGCACCTTAAAAGCAGTTCTAGATGGCGAATACATGCTGAGTTGTTTCAGAAAGTTGTCTAGTTGCTGCAAAAATCTCCTGGCTCAATAGTCACACAAGAATTGATATTTTCACTGGAGATAAAGGGGTTTTGGGGGCTTGCTTCAAGTGATTTTCATGAGGGGGATGGGTGCAATCGGAAAATTAATCTCATGCGACAGTTCTTGACCTTTGAAACAGGGGACATGAAAACCTAATGAGAAGTTACTTTCAAGGAATCTATGGAAAGGATAAATTTACAACAGTCGTGTAGGAAATTTGAACAACACTATTTAGACTATGATTAGCCACTTTTGACTCATCTAGTGGGCTAAAATAAACCAGGGGATATTAGTAATTCGTAGGGATACATTGGTGGGTTTTGGCAACATTTTTAAGCATTGAAATATGTAGTGCTTTTTAATGTTGAGGACAACCCCTATAATTATCTATGAATACTCCCATAAGCAGGACTCCACCCTGACTAAAACAAAGGACATGGAGAGACTGTTACAATGTCTCTGTGTATGTCCGCAGGGATGGGCCCTGCCTGGTAGATTCAACAATAGGCTTGGGCCCCAGATAAGTAGATGAGTTTCTGAGGTGCATTGCACAGTGCATTCTTTCTTCTTCACCTGAACAGCCCCCTGTATCTCTTAAATTTTCATGTGTGATAGATTTTTTTAGCTCATAAAGCTCATTAACTTATCATGATTCATAATTCATGTTTCCTAATTCATTGTAGAGATAAAGTTGCCACTGACATTTAACACTTGGAAGTGTTTTCGCTTAAAGGTCACCTTTACAAATAAGTACTTTTTTACTTGAGGGAAGCATTTTAACAAAACAGCTTGGGATTTTTTTCAGTTTGATAATTCTCATCATAATTGTTCAAACTCCAAAGAATTCTTAAAAGGAAAAGCAGCCTAGGTAGACCAAGTGAGAAATGCTTGATATCAGTATTATCTGCATCTAAAATCTTCTTTGGGAGTTTCTGAAAGGTTATGAATGCAAAGCATAAAGATTGCTGATCTCCAAGAGTATATTTTTGTAATGCCAGATAAGAAAGTTTTTAAGATATCTCAGTTTACAAGATTTGTGCCTGTCAGAACATACACCACTTTGAAATACATTTTCATAGTCCCTTCCACAAAGTCTAGAGAGACATACAACATGATATTCAGCAGGTTGAATACTATTTCTTCCATAGTGAGAAAAAAACCCTGTTAAAATTTAGGCAGAAATGTAGATTTTTCTCATGTAAGATTAAAAAATTATTCTTTCTGAAGGCTGAAGAATGCAACACTAAACCCAAACTCTTGACTAGGCACTGGAAGGAATTGACTCATGTTCCAAAGAAATATGTTCTTGAGATATCTCAGAAAAAACAGCACAGTTCAAAAAGAACAGGAAGCTCACTCCTTAGTGCTTCCTTTGCTGTTACGTGTGAAAAATGAGCAGTAGTATGTGCCTGTATCTCATGTCAAACATGAAATTAGAAGGTTGGCTTTCGCATGTGTAAAGTGACAAGTGATCAAGTTAAATTATTAATAATGTTGATGGTTAATTAAGTTAATTAGTTCTTAAAGTTAATGAGAGTTTGTGGTCTGTGTTTATTAATGTTTGAATGTTGAGTGCTGGTTTTGGGTCTACATTATTGAGAAATCCTATGATATCCCCTAAACAAATATCCAAATTCAGCTGTGTTCCAGGGAAAAAAACCCCTCACCCATGGCTAAGAGACTATTTTTCTACACTAGCCCTTTGCCTGTCACCAAGCTCCATGGAAACCATGCATTTCAATGAGGGAGGTTTCCCTCCAAAATCCTGAATGACATCACCCCAAAAACTACGCCCTAGAAACCAGCGAGCCATTGGAGGAAAGACTTTACATCATCCCCGGACTCTACCAATCATCTCTCGCCTAAGAGGCAGGACAATGGGCAGAGATGGGCAGAGAAGGGAGGAGCAAGGAGGTGATAAAACTCGAAGCGCAGCCTGACCTTTGTTCTTTTGCCTTCACTGAGCTTGCTCCTAGCCTGCTTGGTGCTGGCTGGACTGTTGCCCCAGCAACACTCCTGCTCGGGACTAGCCTGGACAGAGCCCAGTGCTGGGATTATAGGCCTTCTTAACATCTTGATTTTGCTTAAAATTACCTTAAGCAAGACCCAGCATCGAGGGGTCTTTGTCTTCGGCTTTTTAGCCGTTTTGGCTCAAAGAGTCCAATTGTTGTGGACCTGGAAAAACTTTTTTTGCCAATTACCTTTTTATTTAATAAACCTGTTTTCTTTTCAACTTCTCATTTAAGAGTTGCTTCCTTTTTCACATCCCATGACTGCAATTCTCTGCCCTTACAGTTCATGAGTGCTGTTGTGAGAGGAAATGACAGGATAAACAATGAAATGGGGAAAATTTGTCAGCGACTACCAAAAACATGGAAACTACTGAGTTAACTAGAATACTGTGGTGTCCAGGGTCAGTGGGTGTACTGATGACTGTAATAAGAATGATTTAGAGGGTAAAAAACTGCATCTAACTTTGCATCCAACACAGATAAGATTCATCCAGAAAAACAAAAATAATATTAAAAAAAGCAAAAAGAAAAACAAACAAACAAACAAACACCCCAAAACCAAGAAGTAGTCTAATTTGGCTCTATGTTAAAACCAAAACTATTATATAATGAAACCCATAACACAGCACAATAATTACAATAAGAACTTGTACTTTTTTTATTAGATATTTCTTAGGTGGGTCAGGTACTGCCTAAAAATGTGATGGCAATTGCTTTGAGGTTGTTTGTCAATGAAAACCAAATTAGTTAAATAATTTGATCCGAAAATAAATTCTTTAGGACCTAATTTTTTTTCTAAAGTGACATCGAGAATCTTTTTACCCATTGTGTTTGCTGGTCACACCCAAAATTTTGAAGTCCTAATTCAAACCCCTTTTCTTTTTGAAATCATATGAATCAAGCTTTTCTTTCCCCCACCTAGGAGACTAGCAAAGCACCCATGAACTGGTGGCCTGTCTTCCTAATTTTTTTTGTTCTTCATGGATATTTATTCTTCTTGCAGAGACAAAACCAAGAAAACCTTTGATGTGGGATGCTGAATTCAGTCCACTACTTTAGGGTTTGATTAATAATTGATATAATTTTGTAGAGCATCAAAAGGATTGATGGGTAGTGTTGCACTTAAGTGTACCCTTAATCATGGCCATTAGGCCATTATTCCTTGCAGAGTTCACATCTCCCAGGAAATGAAATAACTCCCAAGATGGAAGTATTCACTTCAAATTTTTATTTAAAAACTTTTGGATAAAAGGAAAGAGCTACACTAGCTTTTCCTACTGAGCTAATTTTTAATTTCCAGTTACTGTCACACAGATAGATGTACAAACCCCAAGGGACATTCTGGTTGACTTGAAAGTAGAGATATTATCTTTCCATTTTCTCTGAAAGTTTATAGAACTTTGTTGACTTCATCTGAGCTGAATTTTTGTCACTGTACGAATAAGGGGGAAAAATGCAATAATTTCATGATATTACTCCTAGTTCCTGAAAGTTAAGATATGTGTCCTTCATGAATTAGATTTTCAACAGTGTGAGCCAACACTGATACCACAATTTTGATCATTTCTCAATATGTTTTTCAATGACAGTTCCTCAAGCTTGTTTTTCCTGTGCCTTATGAAGCACTGCAAGCCACTGTTACTTCTTCATCTCTTGTCTGTTTGCAGCAGAGAGTATAATGTTGCAGTATACTAGCAATAACAGTGCTGAAAATTGTGGAAAATATATTTTTTAGATGCTGTAAGAGATACATGGACAAATCTGCTTTAACTATAGTTACCTGACTGATAAATATAAGTTAAGATGTAGATGCCCTTTACTTTCTTTTCTACTTAATGCAGAGAAGGGCTTCAAACCCTGTGAGATACCAAATCAGTCTATATGATGAAATTCTTACCTTTGGGTTTATTTGATAAATAAATCTAGAACAAAGATAACTAAGCCTTAGATGGAGTCCTATACCCAGGTAAAGATCCATGACCTTCAGTGGCTGTGCATAAAGTTTCAGCAGTGAAATAAGTAGCATTCAGTTCTGAAAAACAGGAGTCTTGGACTTTTCCTTGGTATTGTAACTATTGCTCTACTCCTAAAACACAAGGTACTGATTTCTTGGACATATTTCTACAAGCTTTCAAAACAGAAATAACATTCTGATCAAGCAGCAAAACCAAGTGGGACAAGGTTAAGGTATAATTCTCATTCTTTTTCCCTGCTGAGATCTTTGGATTGCTAGCAAAACAAGCAAGCAATACATTTCACTGTCAATCATTTGAAAAATAAATTACTTTTCCTCACATCTTTTCAAGATCTTTCAGTATGCATGCCCAACTGCTTGTCTTTATTATGTATTTGTTCAAAATATGCTGAACTATTTGAAATAGCTTTGGTAGGAGCACAAAGGGCATAAAAGCAGCATCTTGATGAATTTTTATTTTGCACTGTTTGCTATTCATGTAGAACAATAGAAAAACAGTGTGGAAACTTTTGAAATTCATGGATGATAAAGAAAGTTTCAAGAAAATACTTTTCCAGGTCCTCTTGACCTGGGTCTTGACCTTGACCCAGGACCTTATGAGCCTGGGTTTGTGCCAAGACCAATAACTGACTGAGTTGTTTCAAACACTTAATCACCTGTCTTTCTACTACGGCTGTAGCACCACAAGTCAGAGTAGCCTTTGATACCAGTAAGGACTTAAAATAAGACAGTGGACAACCTAATCAACTCTGCAGGGAATTTCACCTCTGAAATAGTATAACCAGATGTCGAAACACAGGTCTTACATGAAGTTTATGAAGTTCTGCTTTTTTTTTTTTTTTATGGTAGTTACTATTTTCAGTGCATGTGTTGTCTGTCTTCTAGTCCCAGAAAAAAACTGCTGAATTTCATTTGTCTTTTCACTTCATAGATTTTTTTTTTTAATAATATGTCAACTTATAAGAACTAATAAAATTGTTTAAAAAAACCCCACAACAACATACTGGAGGGATTGGTTATCTATTTACTCTTTTTGGTCCTCTGGAACAAAATATTTGATTCTGAAAATTAATCTACTTGTACTCTTAACACTTTTTAGTCCACATTGATTTGAATTAATGCAAAACACAAAAAGTTGATTTAAGAATTATGAAATCTGTTTCCATTTTTTTCAATTAATAAATTAAAGTTTAAAGAGTTTTAAAAATGTATTTTAATTTAATGCTTTTAATTATTTATATTTATCTTGAAGGCAAAATACATTCTAGACTCTTAGAAACAAGAAAAGTATATGCTATTTCCTACATTGGTAGGAAAGGTCTAATCCAAATTCCTGAACCAGAAATCAAAATATCTTAGAAGACCTGAATAGGAAAACTCAAGATGTAGTTTAAAAGAAAATTTTTTATCCTGTGTCAGGACAGCCTTTTTGCATTATGAAACATTGGAACAATCTTGTGAAATATTTGAGAGATTAACATTCTTATTCCCATTAATCTTCATAGTTTTGATAATTATTCTAAAAATACCGTTAGTTTTGTCACAGCGGTGCTAAAGGTTTAAAGCATCCTACATGCTTCTACAAACATTCTTAAAAGAGCACAGCTTCTGTTTTAACAGAAGTTAACAGTGTCTCACTAAATTTCTGTGACAGTGCCTTATATTTATCTTCCATTTTATGTACTTGAAAGCTGGGAAAAAAGTACAACTTGATTTTAAAAAGGGTAGATCATTCCAAAGAAACATGTTACCTAAAAAAATACAGTAAATTTTCTGTAGAAAAGAACATAGAGTAGCTCAAATTTCACATGAGACCTCATGTGACATTATTAAATCAAAATGTGATACAGTTTTACAGTTTTAGAAGGGTGGGATGGATAAGGCAGATTTATAACCTGACTAAAATGGTTTCACTGCAAGACAGAGAATAATAACTGTACTGAAAGATGAACAAGATGGAAAGCTTTATAAGTGGAGTATCACAGACTGCTCCTTAACTGTATTTAATATTTTAATTAAAAAATTTGGCATACAAGCTGAAAAAAGAATTTGGCAAATGAAAAAAATGTATTAAAGTAATTCAGCAAGAAGGGAATAAAATTCATAAAGTAGAAGTCATAGAGACCAATAATGCAAATTTTTCATGGACAGTGCTCTGTTCTTTTTCTGAAAGTGACAAGAGGAAAGAGATCTGGTTACATGTCACAGATTGTGGGATTCATTTGTACCTTTTCTAGTAAACTGATGACAAGCAAGACTGATTATACTGATTATTAGATGGTGCCAGTGCAGACAAATTGGTTCTGTCTTACCATATAATACTGTATAAATGTTCCAGATCACTCAGAGCTGGTTTGGGCATCATTATGTCTTTTTCTCATGCAAAATAATTTCAGCTGAGGAGAATGTGATTGCAGTTTACATATGGGATTGCAGTTCATCTAGCAGATAAGAACAAAATTACATTATTGGCACAAGAAGAAATGTTTACTGTTTTACTGTTAAAAAAATAGACCTACAATTGGAAGACAAAAGGTATATTTTTTAATAAGCATGTCTAGGACAAGAAATTGAATAGTGAGAATAGACTGATCCTGGTATTTATGATCAGATGATGAGCTCAATGAAATAATAGAAAATTTCTAGTCCTCTATTTTTCTATTTAATTGGATCTGTAATTTCCATAAGACAATATATCATTTGAATCAGATTACATTAAGTACTGTAGAAACTTAACTCAGGGATGAGAACTTTATGGTTTTATAGGTTGAGCCTCCTGAGTACAAACAGAAGGTGAAGAATAATTTCTATGATGTGCTAGCGATTCCCACCTACAAAGCTGCAGGAATGTTGCTTTTAAGTCATTGACCAGATACCAGTTTTGTTACAGTTTTTGAGCTTTTTACTCCGTGGAAAGATTTCTTTTTCCATTACTTTTAAATGCAACGTTTTTACAATCTTATGATAAAAATATGATATAAGAATAATAAACACTAGCAAAGTAATAGAAATTTTCCACTAACACTTTGAAAAAAATAGGAGAAAGAAATCTAGCACGGGTGGATTTGGAAAAGAAAAATCAGACTTATTTCTTTGGAAAACTAATTACTCAAGAGAAAAAAAATCACATGAATCGAACAGGACTCTGGAATTGTAAGACTGGAAATGACTAGAAGACACACTAAATCACTTTAAGCAGACCAACATATTTTGTATTTTCTTAGATGTGCAAATTGTAAAATAAATTAGAATTTCCTTGCTTTGTGGAAAGGAGAAAAGGTCAACATCATGTTACTTTTTGTTTATTACATTGAAAAAATAAAAGGAGTGTCAGTTACAGTCATCTAGAGAGAAATTATGGCAGTGAGGTCATAAAACTTCACCACACCAAGGAAACAATCCAGTTACAGTGCCAAAAGAAAAAAAAAATTAGAAATAGAGCATATGTGTGGAAATTGCATTATATTAAACCTTCAAATAGGAAGTCTGGACCTGTTCTAGTAGTCTGAGTAACTTGCATAGCCAAAGGTGAAAGATAACTTATACTGTTGCATCCTGTTTTAACAACAACATTCTTTTTTTGGTCTTTTGACCCTTCTGAACTGATGAGCTTTCATTTAATTTAGAAGGGCTCACTTGAACTCAGGTCTTTTTCAGCTAGTGGTAACATGTCTTCCCAAAACTTTTACAACTGTATTTTTTTCACCTGCGACTCACTCTGAAGATGTTGTGTGTATTAGCATCTAAACTACAGAAGAGTTTTATTCACTTATTACAACATCAGTATAAGGATGTATTTAGTGTCCTCTTTAAAATTACTCGCTTAAGCTGGGTTTTCATTTCATTCAGGAGATAAGGTTGCCCCAATGGCTCTGAAAATGGAAGCATCACATTATTAATTTAGGAACCAAGGTGAAAGTGCTGGTGACTGTAGCAATAAACATAAGATGTCTCTCTTAAAAGGAAGCAAGACAAAAAGGGGAACAAAAGGATTCTCCAATCATTGACTGGATCTATTAATAGTAGGAACCAATTATTTTCTGTCACTTTCTCTTAATATGGAATATATGGATTAGTGGGAAAAAAAATTTGCACAATCACAGTACTTTTCCAGTCTGAATCCAAAACCAATTTGTTGTTACACTCCTTCAATTCAGTGAAGGTACAGACATTTCAATTTCCATTTTACAGACAGTGAAGGTGTTGATTACCTGTATTGTGTGGAGGTGTCAAGGTTTTGGTAGTGAGAGTGTTGCCAGGGAGGCCTGGTTTGGATCAGCCAGGGATGCCCGGTGCCAGACACACTAAGTTCCAGCTGTCTCTAACTGACCCACCATGGAGAATGGCTGAACCCCACAACCATGATGCACATGCCCTGGGGACAGCTGGGGTAAGGGAGGGCAGCATGGTGTGTTGGTTTTGCACGGACTCATTTTTGGTGGTGGGGAGCCGCAGAAGTGGCTTCTGTGAGAAGCTGCTAGAAGCTTCCACCATGTCTGGCAGAGCCAATCTCTGATGGCTCTGAAGATGGACATGCTGCTGGCCAAGGCTGGGCCAATTAAAGATGGTGGTAATGCCGCTGTGGTAACATATTTAAGAAGAAAATCAAAACGAAGTGCGGGTGCAGTTTTAATTCCAGCTAGAGAAGAGGAGGAGGTGAGAACATGTGAGGGAAACAACATGGAGACACCAAGGTCAGTGGAGAATGAGGGGGATGAGGTGCTCCAGGCACCAGAGCCGAGATTTCTCTGCAGGCCATGGTGATGACCATGGTGAAGCAGCTGTGCCCCTGCAGCCCATGGGGATCCACAGGGGATGCAGAGATCCACCCGCAGCCCGTGGGGGAGGTGCCCGTGCCAGAGCGGCTGGGTGCCTGGAGGAGGCTGTGATCCAGTGAGAGACCCGGTGGAGAGAGAGGGCCCCTGCTTCCAAGCTGGAGCAGCCAGTCCTTGGAGAACTGCACCCTGTGGAACAGTGACCCACTCTGCAGCAGTTTGGGGAAGACTGTCTGCCAGTGGGAGGAATTCATGTTGCAGCAGTTTTGGGAGGACTGCTGCTCATGAGACTGAAACCATGTTGGAGTAGTTCACAGAGAACTGTCTCTCGTGGGAAGGGACCCCATGGCATAGCAGGGGAGGACTCCTCTCCCTGACCCAAGCGGAAGAAAACCTGGGGCGATGAACTGACCAAAACCACCACCCCCTGTCTCCCTGCGCTGTTGGTGGGAAGGAGAGAGGGGTTGGGGGAAGAAAAGGTGTTTTTAAGGGCTTATTTTTCTTTTCATTATCCTTCTCTGATTTTGTTAGTAATAAACTCACTTTGTATCTCTAAGTTGAGCCTGTTGTGCCCTTGGAGTGTTTTCTCCTGGTCCTTCTTTCAACTCATGATCCCTTCATTAAATTTTTCTCTTCTCTGTCCAGCTGTAGCAGGGGAGGGTGAATGAGCGGCCTTCATGTGTGCCTGGCATTTGGCCAGGGTCAAACCATGACACATGGTGAGGGGAACAGTGTGAGAGACAGCCCTGAGATCACTGAGGTGATTAGACATCGGACTGGGCTGCCCGGGAAGGTGGTGGAGTCACCATCCCTGGAGGTGTTTAAGGAAAGACTGGACGTGGTACTCAGTGCCATGGTCTGCTTGACAAGGTGGTAATTTGTCACAGGTTGGACTCGATGATCTCAGAGGTCTTTCCATCCTAATTGATTCTGTGAGGGAACAAGGAGGAGTAGGTAAGGACATGCTCCAGGTGTCCCAACAGGGATTCCTCTGCAACCTGTGCAGGAAATCAGGGTGGAACAGGTATTTGCTTGTATCCCATGGAGAGATTGCAGCAGAGCAGATCTCAGCACCCATGGAGAACCCCACGCTGAAGCTGGAGCATGAGCAGGAGAACCTGCATTTAACAGTCCATTGACAGTCCATGTTGGAGCAGGCATATCCTAAAGAACTGCAGCCCATGATAAGGAACTTCACTGGACCAGGGGAAAGGTGTTCAAAGGAAAGAACAGCAGAAAGGAACAGTTACTGACTGCCTATTCCTCATCCCACCTACACCACTCGGAGGTAGGAGAGGGAGTGAAGTTGAGCCTGGGAAGAGGGTGACTAGGGGAGGGTGGTGTTTTGGTTGATTTTCTTCTTTCCATTCAGGTATATCTTAATTGGCAATAAATTATGTTACTTTTACATCTGGGTCTGTTTTGGCCATGACAGTAACTGATGTATGATCTCCCTGTCATTTTGTCAGTCCATGAGCTTCATTTTATTTTCTCCTCCTGTCCTACTGAGGAGTGGGAAGAAGCGAGTGGGCATACAGCATATCTTTTACTACCCTTCTTCAACTGCAACCAGAAATCATGGCAGTAGTTTTTATGTTCCTCCATACTTAAAAATAATCAAATCTATTTTCCAAAATAGATATTGTATTGTATCTGATATTGTATCTGATAATGTATCAGATACCATGAGCTTGCATGTCATCTTATGTGTGAGGATTGTTACAACGCAGAATGGTCTTTCCAGTTATCAGCTATTGCAGGTTTTCCAGCCTTTCAGTATTTGCATACTTTTAATCCAAATACTTTTTTGTGCAAAACCTCTAAGTACTTCCTGAAGCAGAGAACAGAATCTACAACATCCTTACACTTAGTTGTGTATAATGTTCAGGATTGTATCTTTTCTGGTCCTTTCTTTACAGATCAATAAATCTTCAGACTAAACAGGAGGTGTGAGAGACCAATGTCATCACCAGTAGATTATGTGGGACACAAACTCCAGGCTTCTCATGCTGTGGATGAATTCACTCCTCACTGAAGTCAGCACTGACTATTTGTAAAATCAGTACAAGACCTGCAGCCTGTTATCAGCAATGCTATTACTGTATTTACTGAGTTACATGACTATAGTAGTCAGTGGAATCTTTAATATTAGGATTCCAGCTCCACTTGAGTGTACATCAAACTTCTAAACTCTGATAAAGTGATAATAATTTTGGTCATTTTCAGAAGTGAAATTTTCAGTCCTTGGAGCAGTAATTGGTTAATTTTTCAATACCTATGCATTTATTGGAGTCAGGGATTTTAATAACTACATTCTCTTACTGAGTTGTTGCTATATTTAGCTTGACCATCACTTTAGCTGGTCAATAAATGTACTTGTGTGTATCTATCCATGTATGGATGCATATTATCTGTGTACTCAAATGTCAGCAAATATCTGCAGCAGACTGATAGCATTTTTCCAGGACAAAGTCACTTTCTTTCCTTTTATCCATCCACTGTAACCAAGAAGTTGCACATTATGAAATAAAATTTCAGTTTGGTCCTGGTAAGATCGAGCGTAGTTCAAAAGTCTCTGGCATGCTAATTTCTGCAAGCTGATGTGTAAAATATGCAGTTAACAAAGCCTGTCATTAAGATTTACTTTTATTGTTAAATAAGTGGTTTATAATGTGTTAACTAAGGTGCCTTGCACTTTACCACAAACTTGAAAGGCAGGATGTAATAGCAGTTCTAATGATACTCTTTACAAATCATGACTAATCTAAATTGAGGTAGCCTCTGGAGTGAGCTCTCTTCCACTTATGTTAGGATTAGAATATAAAAATATGCACACAAAAATACATTAACTAGTTTATATGCTGTAAACTCCAACTTATTTTGGTCTTTTGGTAACTTGTTTACTCATACACACTACTGTTTGCCGTATATTATATCCTTCCACAAGGTAATAAAAATTTTATCAGAATGAACCATTATTTGGAAAACATTTATTCAGATGTATTTTTCTGCCATCCTTGTTAATATTATTGAAGCACTAAAAGTTAAAATAAAATGAGGATTCCAGGATTTTTATTAGGGAACATTCAGATATCAGCCTTTTACTTCGTAGTGAGATCTTATTAGACAATGTTACTCACAGATTCATAGAATCACAGAATGGGAAGGAACGTCTTTCACCAGATCAGGCTGCTCAGAGCTCCTTCCAACCTGACCTCAAACATTTTCAGGGCAGAGGCACCCCCAAGTCTGGGCAACCTCTTCCAGTGTCTCATCACCCTCACTGTCAAAAATGTCTTCCTAATGTCCAGTCTAAATCTACCCTTTTTCAATTTAAAACTATTGCCACTTTTTTGTTACTGCAGGCCCTGTTTAATAGTCCCCAGCTTTCTTAAAAGCCCCCTTTAAGAACTGAAAGGTCACAACAAGATCTCTCCAGAGCTTTCTCTTCTCACAGCTAAATGGCCCCAACTCTCTCAACCCGTCTTCACAGAAGTGCTCCTGCCCTCTGGTTGTCTTTGTGGTCTTGTCTGGATGTAGATAAACAGGTCCATGTCTGTCTTTCGTTAGGTATCCCTAATGAAGGGCTGGATTCAGCACTTCAGGTGGGCTCTCACAAGAGCAGATAGAGGGGGGGAATCACCTCCCTTGACCTGCTGACAACACCTCTTTTTATGCAGCCCAGGATGTGGTTTGCTTTCTGGACTTCAAGTGCAAGTTACTAGCTCATGTCCAATTCTCTGTCCACCAATATCCCCAAGTCCTTCTCCCCTGGGCTGCTCTCAGCCCATTCATCCTTCAGTCTTTGGGGATGTGGGGGATTGCCTCAATCCGGATGCAGGACATTATCCTTGGCCTTACTGAATTTCATGAGGTTTGCATGAGCCCACTTTTCAAATCTGTCAAGGTGCCTTGGGGTGGCATCCCCTCCCTCCAGCACACCAGCTGCAACACTCAGCTTGGTGTCATCTACAGACTGGCTGAGGATGTACTCAATCCCACTGTCCATGTCACTGGTAAAGATACGAAGTACTATTGGTCCCATTATGGACCCTTAAAGAACACCACTCCTTACTGGTTTCCACTTAGACATTTAACCATTGACTATCAATCTTTGGAGGCAGCTAGCCAGAGAATTCCTTATATATTAAAAAGTCTACCCTTCAAATCTGTATCTTTTCAATTTTGATACAAGAATATAGTGTGGGAGCATGTCAAAGGCCTTGCAGAAATCTATGTAGATGACACCTACAGCTCTTCCCTTGTCTTTTGATGCAATTGCTCCATTGTGGAAGACCACTAGATTAGTCAGGCACGGACTCCTCTTGGTGAAGCCATGTTTCCTGTCTCTAGCCACCTCCCTCTCTCTCATATGTTTGGACATATCTTCCAGGAGGACATGCTCCATGATATTACAGGCAGACAGCTGAGGCTGACTGAATGAAGCTGATCAAATATACATAAAATGTAATGAATAGACAGTATGGAACATGGCAGCCGGCTTTGCCACAAGATTTATTAATGTTTTTTGCAATCTATGTGCAGAATTAGGCTATTTGTGTGACTGTATGTTTGATTTGGATATACATCCTTCTTTCTTGCCCTTTTGATGTGAAAACTGATTCTTAAGCACAATCCTGTAATTCAAATGGGATGTGTGTAAAATATATCAGGAACAGATCATGGAACATGTGAAATCCCAAACACAACTAATCTGAGCAACTAATCTGAACCTCATGAAGGATTCTTTAGAGAACCACTGAAACTGTATCTGAAAAATTGGTTTACATGTAGGACTTCTCCAATTTATTCATGGTCAATAGTTTCAATGCCAGTAAAATTAGATTAGGAATAAAAATGCCTTTATAGTCTAATTATATAACTGAATGTTATTGCTCATACTATAGATAAGCAATCACAAAGCCCTTGCAAGAGCAATTAAGAATTATGTATTTTTCAGGTGAATAGATTGCAAAGTTGCTACTGCTGGCTATCAAGAATAAATTCAACTTCAAATTATCACAATAAAAGGAAGAATCAAAGAAAATGTACCTTTATGAACCTTGTCTCTTGGCAGTAGTTCCATGTTAATGAGTTTATTAGCTTAGGTACCTTTAGTGTTTTGGAGGTGTACCACAGTTTTAACAAACTCAGAGCAGTAAGTGCTCAGAGATTTTTTCAAGTGCAAAGAGATTATCAACAGTTACAATCTTAATGACTTTAGTCATTTTGTGGGAGTGAAGAAAAGGGTGAAAAATAAGAATAGAAATTGTTAATTATATGGTTACTTGATAAATTATATAGGAGAAAAGCTTCGTTACAAAAAAGGAAGAAATATTTGGCATCTAATAAAAATGTTCTCTTTGAAATCCTTCACTTTATTATATTAGAGTGTGGGATATGCACAAAGTCTGATCATTTTAAATAAATGTGACAGATAAAATACACTCAATTGACTGTTTACTAAACCAACTTAAGAGTAGAAACAACTGTAAAATATTGGGCTACGGGTTGCAGCTGGTTCATAGAAAAGAAATCAATTTCATTCTAACACTTTTGGCAAAGAAATTAACTCCTTGATTCTAATTTAATTTGTCAGTGCCATCATTCATTGAGAAAGACAAGCTCAGTAGAAACATCAAGAGATGGAGAACATATTAGATAAAAGACTGTTTCAAAGAGCTGTTCCAGATAAATGTATTTGTCAGCAGTGATACAATTCATGTGTGCTCAGCTTCTTCAGGTTCTAGAATCTTCAAGATGGGTGGTGTCATGTGCATTTGGTAGGCACAGATGGCCTGGCATAACTAGTATTAATTTCATGACATAAAAAGAGCATTGCCTGCAAAATTAATCCAAACAAGTCCATGCCTGGGAATACTGGGACTTCATAGAACTGGTTTTCTAGGGGAAGATGTTTTCACAGCTATGCCTGTGAATTCATGCTAATGAGAGGCTGGATTTACACCAGGGCAAGGAACAGGCAGTGCTTTTGAGATGAGAAAAACAGATATCCCATGAATAAAAAAGCCCAAACAAAACAATAAAGAAACAAACCGATGACCAAGTGACAAATACCCTGCAACCTGGAATCACTAAAAAGTGGCAGGTGTGGAGCAATGCAATCTGCATGGCAAAATTGGGTTAATCACATTCTGTTAGAAGATTTTTGGAATGTTAATGAATTGTCATTCTTCATCAGTCAAAGGAGTATTCCATGGAAATTTTACAGTTTGAGGATTTGGGTGAGGTGAAGATCAGAGGCACTGATTTTTAATAGAGAACCATGGGCACGTATGAGCACCTGTTCTACCATGTCCTTAGGCAATTAGCATTTGAAATGGCAACTTTAAAATGAGGTGAGTGTGAGGAGAATTAAATTTGTTCAAGAGAGGAAAAATTTCTACAGGACTAAGCTGCTTGTTCAACAAAAAAACAATTCAAATTTTGATAATCTACAGTTTGTTCTTAAAAAGGGCTGACTTGGTTAGGTCTGTGAGAGTTGCCACCTGCTTGCAAACAAAACAGAGGTAATTCAGCAATTTCTGCAGGAGAAGCTTTTGCTGTTTATTCAGTTGATCACTCAAGAATGGATTATGGGGACTGAGTAACATCTATACAGGGCTAAATCATATGTTTGCAATTCAGCAACTGCTTGTCTTAATAAGGCAAAAAGTAGTTAAAGGATGGTATAGTCTCTTCGACTGTTTTGACTGTGTTCTTGAAAGTTTACCAGAGGTATGTAAGCTGATTCTGTATAATGAAAATAGTTACCCAAATTGTTGGGAGTCACTGATACTAATTATGCTTCTATATAGAATTTCTGAAGTGACTTTAAATTACTTCGTCAAAATACATAAGAAGGATGATTCAAAGTCAGCCTCGGGGAGAGGAAATAGAGAAAACATACTAATGTGGGGAGGATATAACATGAAATGAAAATTTCTGTTGAACGCTTTGGAGACTCAGCTATAAGACCGTGAAATTTTGAGGTCTTGATTGAGTCGAATTGCAAATTTTTCTTATTGTACTACAAAAACGGGGAAAAAACCCCAAACCACAACCAAACCCAACCTTCCTACATATTCTGATTTTTGGAGGAGCATAGTGAAAATTTAAGGTGTGTTTGAAAGATACTTCTTTTATTTTTAATTTTTAAATTTGATTGACTGATACACATTATAGGCATTTCTTTTGTTATGTGTGGTAAATCAAAAATCCCATATTGTTACAGGGAGGGGATATTGGAGTGCACAAGCAGATCTTGTGTGTATGTGTGTGTGGTGAATTCTACACTGACTTTGAACATGTAGTTTTTCTGTTCATTGTTTCTAAATTCTAAAATTTCTGTGGGAGTTCAGCTCATTTTTAAAAATATTCATAACATTTACATAGATTTAGTAAAAAGACACAGATATGTCTGAAGAAAAGGGTTTTCTGCTATTTCTTATATGATTGTCATGGTGTCTCTACACACACTGTTTTCCATAGATGAGTAACATTTTACTGAACTTTGGTTTTAGGTATTACAGTAAAATAATTGTCTCGTGTAAGTTGACTTGGTGAGCAAAAAGTCTTATTCATGTGTATGGACCCTGACCACTAAGAGATTGTTCTGGTATGACAAGCGTAGCTGGTTAGTTCAATTCTTATGCATAGAACAATCATAAATAATTTCTGTACTGGTGAAAATATTAGTTAGTCAGTTTAGGCAGTATCTAATCAAAAGCTGATGAAAGATGAAAATTAATTACTCAAGATGTGGGGGATATGAGCCCTGTATAATGTGAACCTCTTTTAACGTGTGTTTTATCTCACATTGTTGCATGTTTTATGGGTTTTGCTGGAAGATTTAAGGTGTCACCGTCAACCTGCACAGCAGCCAGAGGTTCTAGTTTGATTTCTAGGCCTGTGCTAACTCATTCTAGAAAGCAACATGTCACTCTGGCACCTCTTTCAGTGGTATTAAAGGGTACTACTATGGTGACAATATTTCCCAATTATTTGCATGTTCAATTAGAGTATTGACACAATGGGAAAGGAGTTGTTGTTTACATCTCTTTCTCTGTTTTATTTAGCATTCTGGTGCTGCTTTTGGCACAGGACTTTCAATTAGACAGAGATGCATATGCATAAAGAAATATTCCAGCTCTTTTCACATTGGTAGTTACTCTTACAGATTGGAAAAAAAAATCTAAGAAAAGATGGAGACTTCCTCTAAAAAAATACAGTTGGGCAGCTGAAATATTCTTTGCAAAATGATGCAAAAGTGGATGAAGAATTGTTTCATCTCTTCTCCCTACTTTGTCTAGTTCCACACGCATTGTTGTACTTGGAGCATTTATCACAGCAAGGGATAACCATATACAGTCCATGTCAGCTCCATCTCTCTTGAAGTTCTTCTTCAACACTTTAATTTTGAATTCCTTCATGTCTATACTACTAGAACTGGTCCCCTTTATATACTATGTCTGTGGTTTCATTGAACTCTTTTTGTTGTGGGAAGAGTTTTGTACCACCACCTGCACAGCTCTAGTTTTTTTCTAGCACCTAAGTGCAATCTAATCTTTGACTTTCTCTTGGTGGCTGGTTTAACATGACAGTCACTTTGTACTCAGGAGTGGAGTGCTGTGATTGATTCAGTGTTTCTATTTTGTTCTACTTGTAACACAGTTGACTCCAACTTTCTTGTTGGCAGGTGACTGCCAAGCTGTCACAAAACCACTCAGAACTCTTCTTCCCTTCTCCATAATTTGCCATTGTTATGTTAGTGATATTTTTCTTATGTTCATATGTAACTTTTTTTCAACCTGACTGCTGTGGCAGGGAACTTAAGTTGTTCTGAGAATTGTGCTCTGTCTGCTGCATAAATATTTTAAGTCCGCACTTTTCCCAGATTTTCCAAAAGATTGCTCCATTTGTTAGAGAACACATATATATTTTATGGATGACAAGGATATGCAACTGTAATTCCTTAATATAACTAGATAACTTAGTGATATGACAACAAACAATAAAACAAAATCAGATTAAGCAGAGCTCATCTTGAAAATTATATCATAAGTTTGCTACAATCACAAAAATGTTGACTGTGAAAATAAAATTTGCTCAATGCTGACATTTTATGTGTTTCTACAGACACCGTTATCTTAGTGTAATGGTAAATAATGGAAAGAGTTTTTTGGTTTGGAAAAAAATTACAATTGCTCATACATCTCCAAATCTTTCTGACAAGCTTGGTAATTACTTGTTTCCAGGAATAAAACATTGGGCTGGCTTTTAGTAGCCCACTGAGAATACATACACACATCTCTGTTTGTATTGTGGTCATAAAATAACAGCAAGAAAAAGAGCATGCAACATTTAAATAGTCATTAGAGATGGCTATTCTCAATATGCAAAAGGCAGCAGCTTTCCTAAGGTTAACATCGGCATAAGCAATCTGAGACCAGCTTCTCACTGAAATGTTAACAGCTTCTCAAGGGAAAAAAAGAGCATGTGGTTTTGTGGATCTCCTGTCATTCTTGCCGATGAATTTAAATAGATAGGAGCGTAAACCACAATATTTTTGCTTCTTCTGCTCTCATGAAACATGCAGTTATACTATTGTATCTAAAGATGCTTGCAGCTGTACTTATGGGAAGACTAATCAATGTTATCCAGGTGTGTTTTGAATGACAGTGAAGATTCTGCGTATTTACTTCTCCAAGTAAAACAGAATTTTGTTAATTCCTCTAGCTGTCAACTGCTTTATGCATGTAAGTAGTAACTTATATGCAATAGCTAGCTGTGACAACGGTTTGAATGCCTGAAAGTACTGGCAAAGGAGAAAAATAAGAACTCAAACAACAACGAGAAAGTTCTGGTTTATGCACTCTTAATGGCTAATTTTGTCATATCTCAAGTATGTTTTATCCAGGAAACTTCTGCTGGTACTGAAATATAATTTAGTCACTAAACAGTCTTCAATCAGTTAAAGTTATTGTTGGTCAATTAAAAAGGCCTATACATTGCCTGAGCTTTGAAAATGTATGCACAAGGAAGTATTTTCTAAAAGTCTGATGAAAACTCTTTGAACAGAATACGACATGTTGGAAAAAATTAGTAGCACAGATACTTTTACTTCAGGTCTTTTACTGCTTTCCTTGGATTACTTAGAAATTATCTAGTTTTAAAATGGTTAATATGCTTATTTCTGAATATGTAGACTTCATGAGGTTCGGAACTTCCTTTTGACTTCCTAAAAATGTACTTAAAATCCTTCCAGTATTTCAAACTTTGTAGCATTAGTATCTGCGGCAGTAAGTGAAGATAAAATCTGTACAATGTAATTGAAAAACTTGGTCTAAGTTACACATATCTGGAGTCCAATCTTCAATATACTCTTTTGACAGATATTTCAGAGTTTGAAGACAACTTTAAATTCTACAATGAAGGCAGAGCTTGATTAACTCTGATGGGTTGAAAACTGCTGGAAGAGAGAACAGCCTTAGTGCTAAGAGTAATCTCCAGATCAACCCTTTGAACCCAAGTATTCTGCAAGTAAAGAAAGGAAGATATCAGCTTACATTAGAATGCTGTTTTGCCAAGAAACATGGACAAAATGTATGCAGAGTTTTTCTTTCTACTATTGTGAAGGGAAGACAGTGAGTTTAAAAAAAAAAAGTCATTGTAGAGCAAAAAAGTGCCAGGAGTAGGGGAAGAAAAAAAAGGCAAGATAAGAGCAAACGAGGGGTCAGAAAGAAATAATATACACAAGAAAAACCTGCTGCTCTCTGCCAATCCCTCATTTTGTTATTGCTGGAACAGCTTTTTTGGCTTCATTTTAGTTTCTCTTCCAAACCTGGAAGGTTTAAGGAAAAAGAAAAACTTGAAATATCTTCAATGGTGTGAGTGAAGGAGCTGTCAAGGAAGTTCCTCTCAAGTCAGACACAAGTGCTGAAATGCTGTTCTTGGCTTTGGTTTTGGACCAGCGCATTCCTGACTTTCTGTCAATGCTCTTTTATGGAAGATGAGTTCGACAACAAAAGTGTCTAGGAATATCATACCACTGAAGTAGGAATGTTCTATTGCTTTGGAACAGTGTACTATCAAAGACTGATGGAGAATATTTATTTATTTATCTGCACTGCATTTATTTACTGTTTTTACTAGATAATGTAGTAAGAGCATAGTCACATATACAGTAAATGAGACAGTAACAAAAACAGTAAGTGAGACAATTGTAGATGAAAAATTTTCCTTCAATGAAAGAAAAATGCTTTCCTTTGAAGTTAAATCCCACTTTTCAAAGTCTTTTAAACACTCTATTTAAACACTCTATTTATTTTCTATTTAAAATAGAAAAAGTTATCATCAGAAAGTTTGACAGTGGGATTTAAACTGGTATGTGGGACTGGTAAAGGAAAAAAACACCATGTAAAATATATAGCTGCCTAGAAGTATTTAAAAGCTGTTTTGTAGTAGAAAAAAACATTCTATTTTCCTGGGAGCATTTGTTTAGGAAACTGATAAAACCACCAATTTTATTTCACAACTCGGTTGTAAGCACATGTGCATCAAGAACAAAACTGAAGCGAGTCACCTCAAAAAGCAGCTCAAAGGACTGTGTTTGCATGTCCAGGTGTGGGTTTTTTACAGGTAAAGCATGATTCTGCATATGAAGGATAAACTACCTCAGTTTATCCAAGATTTCTGATACTTTTTTTCATAGAGCAGTTTCTTTACTTTCATTGGATACTTTTTTTTTTCCCTAAAAGAAGAGTCTTCTAGCTAAAACTTTAATTTCAAACTACTCTTAGTCTAGCTGTGTGGTGAGTATGGTGTAATCCGTAATCAAGGAGACACAGTGCCTCCAAGGTGGCCATGATAGGATGCTTCTGCCACTTGTCCACACTTGAGCTTTCCCCATTTGCAACCCAGACAGCAGTTGGGATCCCCTAGTCACTAAGAGTTACAAGTGACAAATAAGTAATAAATAAATGAAAAACTTTGCAAATCATGCTATTGTTTTATGTAATATGGATTTTAGCTACTTCAGAGTAGAAAATGACAGAAGTGTAGATAGAAAATGCATTTATTTATAGACCAAGAAGAAAACAAAAGTTTTTAAAGGATCTACGAGTTTGTATTGAGGGATTAGCATTAGCAAGAAGGCCTGCAATTTTAGAATGGATTTAAAAATTAAACAGATCTTTCTGCCTTGATTTGGGGGAGAAGTATGGACAATTTTAGTCTCTTAAGCTGCCTTATAAATGGTTGCTTCTTTTACCAGCATACTTCTCAACTGCATGTGGGTGTTCTTATAAGGATTTAAACACAGGAAAGGAAATTTTGAACAACTCTCTTCTCCTGCAATTATTTAAATGTTATGAAGCCTGAGAGTTGGATTAGAAAATATCTAATTACTCCTTTAACCTTTGATTTTAATCTGTGCAGATTTTCAACCATATTTTTTAATCGGGGATGAGATGATCATTTTGAATATTGTCATAATGTTCATAAAAGAGTCCAGTTCAATTTGTGTGTCCTTAAATACTATAGAGTAGATACGTGAATAGCTTTATAAGTTGTATTTAGAAAAATTGCTGTTATCGTTCTGGCCCATCCCTGCTGCCTCCTGGGCAGCTTGTTCCCCTTCCAGTCTCCCAGCACTTCCTGCTGAAGTTTAAGTGAAAACTCATTTTTTTTAAAAATTATTTAGATGAATTAAGCTTATATTATGCTCATATAATCTTTATTGATTAAGTAAAATTTGCTATCTTCTATGGTGTTATGACTTTTCTGGTCACAAAATTATGAGGGTTCTGCAGCCTCGGTTATGGTACCTAAAACGTATATGTTATCAATCCTTTTGACTTTGTAGCATTTAAATTTGATAAGATGTTACTAATTTTCTTGCTATTTTGCAGGTACTGTATGATTGCACAATTTTTTTCTATGAGGTAGATAAAATTTGTATTGACAAGTACATGGTCTCTTCCATAGGATCTGACTTAATTTAATTTCTTTTATATAAACTTCTTGCAATGAGTATTCTAAACCATATTATTATCTTGAAGGTGAGCTAACCATTAAAAACTTATATTCAATACAATGGATGCAAGTGACTCCTGAAGGGGTTTTTTGATCATTCTGTGTTAGGATATGAGGGACCTGGTACAGAATAAGGGGATGGTGATGGCAATAGGTGCCTTGCAGTTAGGCAGAGGTGTTTACAATATGAACATAATTTCATGAGACAGGTAGTATTCTTTATATCTATTTATTGAAACATGTCTGAGGAAGAAGCCTGATACTACAGTTACTAAATACAATCAGTGACATTTAGGCCATGAGTTTGTAGTCTGTTTGAAGGTTATGTTTAGAAATAACATGAATATCAGTGCCTAATCTATGCATTAAACAAGGAAGGAATGTGGCACTTCAGGGGCATGGAAAAAAAAGTTACAGAAGTGTCTATTACTCCCATCATTAATGCAAGTTCATGATTTGTCATCCTTAAAAAATTTGAGGGGCTATTGAACTTGTCCTATGCTATAAGAACTGGATATGCAAGACCTTGTGTAAGAGTCATTTTTATGTTATAATCATTAAATATAAAATCATTAATTATCTAAGCAGTTTCTGTCTTGTTTATATGTGTTTTTATAACATCTCAACAAATACTAGAATATATTCCTAAGGGAAACCATATTAACATTATTTTTGTGGGATGTCTTATTTTTGTTTGTTTACTGTAGGTCCTGGAGGTCATAACTTTCTTAGTTTTTTGCATCCTGTACACCATGTGAATGTGGAACAATCAGTTTAGCTTTGCTTCCACAGACCATTAATCTAAACAGACGCATGGTTTAAGGGTAGGAACAGAAAGCAACGTGGATGTGCTCACTTTCCAGCTTTTTCAAGATTTCTTTACAGTCCTGCTTTTCATGAACTGCTGAAGTATGTACAGTATACAGAGACTACTGTGGAAGAACTTACTAGGAACCAGGTACTCCTAAGCATATTTTTGCACCTCTTTAATCTTGTCAGTTTTTTACCTTTGCAAACTCAGTTCAACTATAGCAATCTGAATTAAAAACTGAGTTGACAGCAAGTTATAAAAGAATGTTTAATTAAAATTCTGCTGCTTCATCATCTCAGATTTGGATACAGTGATCTAGTTTTCTATTTTCTCAAAGGAACCTAAGGGCTTGCCTACTCTTTTTTTAACTGAGAGAAATCTCAAATGTTTCAGGTCTAGGCAGCACTCCTAACATTCATAACTAAGACCTTACCTAGCACAAAGATCACTTGTAGAATCCAGTGCTGTTGCTGCAAAAAACACCTGTCCTCTCCTTGCAGCATCTCCGACCTTAACTAAAATTAAACACTACTGAAAAATACAGGCCCACTTTTCTCTAGATTATCAGAGTTGAAGGCTGGCCTTTGAGCCAAAACTGTCCTTTTCAATGCTTCCTGCTGAATCTTTTCTTAAACAATGTTCTACTTTGGCAAATAATATCGTAATGAAAGTTTTTTTGTTTTCCTCTAATTCCAGAGAAAACCACCTACATTTCATATACTACACTGGTCTGTACTGGAACTGAACCATAGATTCCTAAAGCAAATATTAAATAATTTTTGGCCCCTATTACTTCTCAGTATTCTCCAGGACTTTTTGAAGAATTCTCTCGTAGAGAAAGAACTTGCCTTATAAGTCTTGCAGCCTCCTCTTTTACAAGCTTCAACTTTTCTCACTTATAATCTAGAATAATTACAAAACTTCATTTTACTGAGTGTTGTGGTTTAAGCTGGCTAAGCACTGAGCCCCATGAAATCTGTTATTTTTCAAAGGGGAAATAAAATTATATTGAGGAAAACTGAAAACTACAAGGCAAAACAGGCACACGCTTGAGCAATTACTATATAAAGAAAGTTTGTTACTAACAGAATTAAAGGTAAAAAGAAATAATAAGAAATTAAAGCTAAACTCCCCTCTATTCCAGCACCCCCCTCCTTTTACCCAACTGGCACAAAGGATAACAAAACATGGGATTTGGTGGGTGTTGCAGTTCTTAGAAGTCTCTCCAATATTTATGGAAAAAGAGTTTCTTCTGCTTTAACGTGGTTTTCCAGACTGTTACCTACAACAGTCCACACAGAAAAGAAACAATCTGCTCAGGTGGAAAAACATCTCTCCCATGAAAATCTCATAGCTTATTTATACAGCACTTATGGGCCCATAGATACAGGGTTTTAGTTTTTTTAAGGATGAGTTATTCTGGTCTGAAAACAAAGGCTCTCTTCTTCAAAAATTGCTAAAAGCCTTTCACTGCTTCTGTGTAGCCTGGCAGGCACTTCTCATATCTTCACAAACCGCATGTGAATTCCTCATCTCCCCGTCTACTTCAAATGGATTAAAAAGAGACATACAGTTTGTGATATTACAGTTTTTAGCACGGCCTGCAGAAAGCATTTTTAAGTTACGCGTGAAAAACGCGCCTCCACCTCTTTTTCCCCACTGCCATTTTTAGCTTCGTCCCATGTGACCTACTTTCTCTTTCTTTCCTGACCTTGGAGCCATCGTATTCTCTTCCTCATGTGACTTGCTTTATTTTTCTTTCTCACTGACTTGGGAGAAAAGGTGTCCTCATCGGCTACGCATGATTTTCCTTTAGACTCGGTGCAACTTGTGCCGGCTGGGGGAGCGGGCTCTGTTGGCTCCCGCCGGCTCTGCATGGAGGGGAAGGGGACCCACTGGTCCCCAGAAGCCGTGATGGGTGGTTCTAGCTGTGCGGCAGTCCATGGCTGTTTTAGCTGCCTGCGGCTCTGGGATGGTTTCCCTGCAGCTACCTGGGGTCTGAGCCACAGCGCTGGGGAAGGGGAGGGAGAAAGGTGGGGGAAAAGGGCCTGGCCCAGGCCCAGAGGCCTGGAGGCCTTCCCCCCACCTCCTGGCAGGCAAGCCGGAACAAAAAGGGAACTTCCTGCGCTTGTGCTACCTTTAAATATGCAAAATCCCGAGAAGCATCATTGGTCTAAAATCTTGTCCATCAACGCACTACACTGAGTTAGTCATGGAGATTTGAATAGGGGGAAAAGTACTATTTATATAGTGTTTTTTTTACAATTTGTAAACATGAGCTAATACAGCTTGCTTTGCATGGGCAGTCTTTCAAGTTTTTGTTGTACTTGATTTGCCATCTGTACTTGTTCACACTCCAGTGCATTCTCCCTCTAATTAGGCCATGGATAACAGAGAGAGACTCAGAAAAAGTGAGGGGAGAAAATGAACGGTGGGTGGAATATGATGCTCGTCCTAAAATTCACAAGAATTATTTTAGAAGTAATTTGGGATTATCATGAACATGCACTAAAAATCTGTACTTGTATGTTACCTCAGAAACGCACTTTCCCCCATTCTATACTCCTGTCCTAAAATTAGACATCAAACAGGCTAAATTCCACACCTCTTTGCAACTTTGATAGTTGGAGTGGCACTCCATTGTGCAAACCAGTTTAAAATTTGGCCTTATGTTTGTGCCATATGTTTTCAGAAGTTATGCTGGCTTAAGATCATGAAAAACCAAAGCTCTACTTATTTTGATAGCACTTGTCTGTGTGAATCTGACATCTTTTGCTTTGTCTTTTTTAAGATTTGTAATTCTTGCAGTATAAACCTATTTTCCCTATGTGTGTGTGTGTATGTATATATATACACACATGTATCTATAACGTGTTGCAGTGGTCGTGGCCGCCACTGAGGTGGATGATGAGCCACAGGGCCCGAATGAGCCACAAGGCCCAGAAGCAGCATTAGATTCCTGGTGGGCTGGCACCAAGGTCTAGTGTCTCCTTCTGGTTAGGGTGAATTCCCACAGACCCCTTGTGTTACTACTTTGATTTTTGGATTCTGGTTGGCCTGCTGGCCCTCCACCCAGCTTTATGTAAGTGTTCATGAATATGTATTCCCCTGTTTTCATATGCACAATGTCTAGAAAGTTCTCCCTTGTTCGATGCCCCATTGGCTCCCTGTTCTAGTTCCCTCCTCCTTATTATCCTCATTGGTTGCTGTATTGTTGACTCCACCCTTGTTGTTGTACCCTATTGGTTGTTCTACTTTTCTCCACCCCTTATCCCTGCACTATAAGAACCCTGGACCCTTCCCTCATCTCATTCGTTGTCCCTGGACCCTCTAGAGCAACAAAACCTCTGGAACCCACACAAAGGACCCCTCCCACTTCTTTGCCTCTGAGGACGCATGCCTTCCATTGGTGGGTTGGGACTTGCTCCTTGAGCTGAGGAGCCAACTCGAAGCAACTGCAGCAGCCCTATCGTGGTCTGTAGGAAGGACGCCTTGCCTCCTTGGGCAACCCAACAGCGTCAAATATGCGTAACTTTATATATGTATATGTATACACCAACTACAAACACACAGAATTAAGATACTGGCAGCAAACAATCACATCATTTGAGCAACTGAATATTCAAAGTATCCCTTTCAAAACTGACGACTGATGAATGGTTAAAAATGCTGTATGTTGTTACGAACTATGTTTTCACTTCCTAGTTCCATTCTCCTTTGTTTCAGAAGCAGAGCTTGTATCCATTTGCTGCTAAGCTCCTTGTAGATCTACATAAACTCTGACCTATGAATCTTCCTGCTCTTGGAACAGTATTTTATAGTTCAGGTGGATTGTAGTTTCATTAATTTACTAAAGCACTTCCTCATAAAGAAATTTTTTTCTTCCATGTGAAGGTGTGGTATCTTTTAGAAAAGTTTACTGTGTCAGTGAAAACAGTATGACATTCATAGCAATGAATGAAAATAGGAATTAGATTGAGTAAAAATAAAATAAATGTTTCACCTATGGAACTTTTTTTTTTGCATACCTGCATTTTCAGTGTTTGTCTCTTTGATTTTAAGAAAGAAAAAAAGGTTTTTCCTAGTTTGACTGATCTGAGCTGTTAATGGTCACTTAGAGGATGTGAGTTCAGGCAAAGTGTGTAGCACTAATTGTAAACAGAACACAAGTCTGATTATTACAATTTATTTTGATGCTGCTTTCAGCAAACAGTATTTGCTCAGCCATCTCTTGCTCCACAAGATTTCCTACGGGAAGATAAATTGCATTCCCATAACCGATTCATTTATTCGTTTCTTGATTTGCATTCCATGGAGAAACTAAATGACCTGTCTTCCTGTTTTTAATGGAGCCAGTACACTTTGCTACCTAGAATAAATAACATCAGAACCCTGTAGTACTGACACTGATAAACTATGCTATTTTTAAAATCAGATTCTTCACTGTAAATTAAACTACCACTATTTCTGCAATCTTTTATTTACTAAAATTGTATACAAGCACTGTCTGAGCAGTTGAACTGTTAATGATCACTGAATGTAGGGTAATGAATTTACTCAGAAGGCAAAGAGACATCCACTTTTCTGAGCTTTTAGAGATCTTCATTAGATTAACTGAAGTTTTTAGGAACTGGCTTTCCTTGATCCTTACATGTTGCTCCTACTAAGTATTTCCTGTGAAATATATATGTTAATTTGCATTCAAATAAGTATGAAATAGATTCTGAGGTTTCAGTGCCATTTGTTTTCAAACCTTATTAAGACCTGCAGTACTTAGTGAAGGCTATGAATAAATAAAATCTTGTACATTCTACTTTGAGCTTAAGAAGGTTTAGAACTATTATTCAAAAGCAGAGTGCATATTTTGATCATATTTTTCTAGCTGTTGGTGACATACAAAAAATTTTCTACCTTGTGAAGAAAATTATGTTGACCTTTTTATCCAGCACATATAAATTTTTCTTTTAACTTGAATATATGATTTAAAAATAGAATGTTTTTAAAATATAAACTGGTTGTTTCTTCACTTAGAATGATTGCTTTCCTTTTACGCTGTAGTATATTTCTTGGACTTTTCTTCCTCTTTTACCTGATCAGTCCATAGACTGCTTTATACCAAACCTTGTCTGTTTGCTTCTTGAAATTTTACACTGGTTATAGCCTGTTGAACATCATTAGTTTTTCTGGCATTTACTTCCAAATGCTGTGGATATCTAACTCAGATAAATATTTGTGTAAAGTCCTTTAAAAGATCATATGAAGATGTTCCAGGTAGAAATTGAGATGAATTCTTGCACTTATTCCATGCAGGCCTTTGAAAGTTCCAAAAGATGGCAGAAGTTATTAGCTAAATGTCTGAATAGGAAACAAGACAAGTTTGAAATCTTGTAGAAGAGACTAAGCAGCCCAATTACAGAGTAATAGTTCACTTTGGTAACTATTTAACTTACTTAGAGTTAAAAACGAAATATAATTAAATATTGGAATTATTTATGTTGGAGTCATTCTGTTGCTGAAGTCATTCCATCACCAAAATTGTCTCTATAGTTAGTCACCCATGTAGGAAAACAAAGATGATAGGAAAGGAAAACAGGGAACACTTCATGGTTTAAAAGGCAAATATTTTGGACGTTGTTCCAAACAAGATGACTCAAGCAAAATATTTATATGATCCCTTTAAAGATAAGCAAATTCGTGCATAATCCTCTCATTACGAGTAGTTTAGTGCCCACCCTTTCAGCTGCGTTCATGTTGTATAATGCTGTGTCAATGTAGAGTCCCGAAAATCATGTTGTGTTAGATTAATGTGATGCATTAATGTTAAAAGTTATATTAAGGTTCCATTAATGCATTAAGGTTAAAATGCTGGAGCCAGTTTGTTCCCAGTACTGAAGACTTCAGCACATCAGGTTGATGTCTGTCTGCAAAACTCTAAACATTTTGGAAAGAATGTTTTAGAGAAATTAAATACCACACTAAGGAGAGTTAAGTCAGCAATAGACTGTGCTTAAGGATATAAATTTATATCAATGAGGATCAAAAAACCCCATGTAATTTTAAAAAGAAATGCACTTGGATGCGTGAAAGCACTCTATGAATTGCTCCTGGACAACCTTTAATCACACAACTCGCTGGTATATGTCAAAAATAGAATTCATTCAGAACAAACTAAGAGACAAACAGAGCTGACACAGTTAAAGTAACTGAAGCCTTAAGAGAATCATTTAATAGAAATGTGTAAGTGGTTCAAATTAAAATCCACACTTAAACACAATTTTTAGACTTGAAATTTGCAATTTGAATCCCAAATTTTAAATTTTCATTTCTGAATACTGAGATATGTAAAAGAACATCTAATAGCTAGAAAAACAGGGAATTAAATATGTTTGCTATCTCTTTTTATACAGTGAAATGGTGTTTGACTTGGAATTAAAATGGAAGTCTCTGGAGTGCACAAAGATGCTAGAGGATAGAATGTATTGAATTGTTGGGCAGTTAAAGAACGGGGAGGAAAACCACAACAGTCATGGCCTCAAGTAAACTTCAGGCAGGGATAACTTGACACAAGGGAAACCAAACCACACTTTGCTCACAAGAACCTGTTGAAGTGTTCATGCCATAAAGAAACGGAACTGGAAATGGAAATTCAGATTTCCATATGGCAGAGGGGGAGATGTGTTTAATATAAGGGAAATAAGGGGGAGATGAAAAATTTAAAGAATTTATTAGACAAAAATACTTGCACAAAACCCAAGGTAGATGAGGACTCACACTCACATTATTATGTGAAATGGCAGTACTTGATTAAATGACACACTAATTCAAAAACATGTTTTGGGTTTTCTGTCTGTTTGAAGTATCTTAAAATTATCTGTTAAATATTCTTGAAAGAGGTAATGTACTGTGGCATGTAGCTTTAACACCAGTGGAAATTTTAGGTCTTGTGAATGTAATAAGATTTCAGATAGCAAACACATCTATCTATATGTGGTATATATTTGGCAGGAATATACAACAGAATAAGGAACACTGGCTAGTTTGCAAACCAGATGAAGAATGTTGGCAAAGCTGCTTCATTTCTGGGTCAAAATACAACCAATGGCTCAGACAGAAAGAAGCTCTAGAAAAATTTCTTCCTCTCTACTGAGGTATTCTTCCTTCAAAAATACAAAGTTATGCATGAGTGTATATGTTCCAAGAGCATCTCTCGTTGACCATGGATAGAAGTCAAAATGCAAATTTCAGTAAGTTGGTAATGGGCATAAACAGGACCGTGGCCTTCCTCTCCATCTGGATAACTAGCTGGAGCACTGGACAGCAAGTCCCTGTTTTTCACAGCTCTGGCTGCCAACTCACCTTTTTTGCTGGAATGAGGACTTTGGTGGGGTGAAGTCAGCAATCACCCACCCTTGCTGATTGCAAAGATCTCTCTGAGTCACCATGGACAGCAGAATCCTGGGTGTATGTTCTGCTGTGCCCTCGGTACCTGCAATGGGGTGAGGAAAGATCACAGCATGTTTTTCCAAAAGCTTAGGGTTTTGGAAAGGCTGAAGTTTGTATACCTTGATCCTCCAAATATTTACATTCTAATGACATCAAAACAGGAGCTGAAACTGCTGAATAGGGAATTGATCCTGTCAGTTTTGTCATTGAACATGACAAATTGAACTGGTTTACTACTGATAGTCTCAGTTCTTACTCTGTTGATAAGACTTGGCTGAAGTAATGAAAGATTAGACTAGATTTGTCAGAGGAAGTAGACATGTGCTTCACTCTGTAAGAGAAATCAAAATGCTTTACAAATTCTGGGTAATTTAATCAGAATGTAAATCCGAGGGAAGAAAAAATGTTCTGATAACTTTGAACAATTTTTTTAATGCTTTTTAAATGAAACTGACATTTTTAAATGGGATCATTTCATGTTACTGCAAAACATTTAAAACTACACTGGAAAGTCTGAAAAGATATATTTGAGATGTACCCAACTTTTCAAAGGATGGGGGGAGAAATAGAGGTAGTTCTTATTCTGTGCATAATTTACTAAGGATTTGTTTGAAACTAAGCATGATATGTGAGAAGGAAAAAACAGCAGCTTTTATAACCTGAAATTTCTGTTCTTTTAAAATTTGATAAGAAAGTTAAGCTGATTTCTCATAGTCTCTATTTTTTTCTGAATGTTAGTTAAAAAAATTAAAAATCATTATATATGTATAAGACAAAATAACTTTCCCTTTATTATAAAAAAGTAAATTAATTTGTTAGCTCTAATTTTTATGCTGTTGCTTCTATTGTTGTAGAACTTCTACTATGGTGTTTCTAATTTGTGTTTCATTTATTTCAATAAAGCTGAAACATTTTGAGGGCAGATCCCTAAACAGTACTATTTGGGTGAGTTTTGAGTGCGGAGGCTTTACTTACTTGCAAATTAGCACACTGTCTCCTGTGTTTCCTTTCCATGTATATAAGTTGATATTAGCATATTAATTTTTAAAATATTTTTATATTATTTCATATTGACCGTTTTATACATAGTCTGATGAGCTTTAGGACATGAAGGTCTACAAATTAGGCCCATGTTTGCTGTCTGGGAGGAGGGGAGATGAAGGAATAAGAAATGGCCTAATTTCATCTTCGTGAAACTTCAAAGCAAGTTGATTGCAAAACTGAGATTAGTATTTCCCTAGTGCAGGGCTGTTCAGAAAACCTCTTTAAATCATGTAGCTGCTTAGTAACTTAATTTTAAACATCTATTTAAAACCTTTCAAAAATAATCCAAGGCTAGTCACTATTTCCTCTTAACTCTGTTGATCCTTTACACATTAAATTAATATACTATTACTGTAAAACTTCCCCTTTTGAGGGAGGAAAAAGTAATTGCATGTTTTCTAATGCAGAGTTTTTTTAAAAAAGGAAAAATTTATTAAACAAAAATTAAATTACTTTATGGGGATGCTTATATAACACTGACAATTACATAAGTTGTGGCAGTGATATGTAAATATTATACCTAGATATAAATATAGGACATTGAATTTTCTTTCCTACTAGTGTCTGAGACAGGTATAAAAGTCAAGGGTTTTTTCCTGGCAGTTTTTCATAGTCACTGAAGTAATTCTGATCTATCTTTCCTGAGTACCTCCTTTGTCTAATGTGTGTACAGTAAAACTTTTAATAACTATTTAAGATTTTTTTTTTCAGAAAGAGAGCAGAACAATGCAAAATAATTTATAATGCATATACAAAAATGTCATGGAAAATTATTTCAAGAGAAGATCAGAAAAAAAAATAAGATACAGAAAAATGAGTGTGTGTGGACAACAATATAGTGATTCTTATATTTTTTCAAATTTTTGAAATTAATACCTGCAGTTACACATAAAATCATTGTAATAAAAATGGCAAAGGAGTATAACAAAAAACCAGTAACTTCTCACGTGTGAACAGCTTGTCTAGTGAACAGCTTCAGGATAGGCAAGCCAATTTAGCTCTACCCTTTGACTTTCATCAATAATTATTGAGATATTACATATAATACAGCTTTCAGATTTTTATTATCCAGTGTTTGTTCTGACTTCTTGTTTCAGAAATCCAGCACAGAATTCTTGTGCAAATTGCATAAAGCAGTTAGAAATGGATTCTTGTGTTGCAAAGCATGAGCAAAAAAAGCATGACAGTTTTGTGGCCGTTCAAACATGTCTACGTCACTGCTTTGATATTCTAGCTTAGTCTTGTTACATAGTGTAACTTACGTAGGAATTAATTTCATGTGAAAAAAAATCTAAACACCACAAAAATCATCAGCACCTATGGATGGGGTAGTTTATGCCCACTGAAAAAAATGATAGCATGCCTTTGAAGATAGCTGGAGTTACATTCCAAGGCAAAATTATTAGAAAATCTGCCACCTTGGACATATTCAAAAGCTGCCCGGACATGGTCCTGGGCAATTGGCTCTCAATGGACGGTAACCTTATTGAAGTCTCCTGCATTTTTTTCTGTTACATACATTTGAAAAACAGGACAGAAATTATGGAAATTTGGGGGGGTTTTGTCTTCTATATTTGTCATCCAGTTGTGTTGTTCATACTTTGAAAGCCTTTGTCTTCAGCCTCTCTCCACCTCCCTGGTTCCTGGAGTGGAAATGATCAGCTGGGCAAAGGAAATTCAACACAGCACTTTTTTGTACTGCAGCTTTAAGGAAACCAATTTCAGTATGCTCATGGAAGGAGGCTGAAGTTTCGCCAAAGGGTTACATTTGCTAATTTTCATTTTATTGCTCTGTATTCCTTTCTTACTTTCTCTGTTTCTCTTGAAGGTCTGATCCATAGAACTCTTACATATCCTGTCAGAATCAGATTATTGCATTTCAGATGTGCATTCAGCTCGAAACTACAGTGCATATGCCTTTACTGTAAAAAACACATCAAATGTTTAAAACTATTGTTTTTTTGCTATTGTGATCAGTTAAGTAAAGACAGTTGTGTGGTGAAAACTTCAAATCATCTTTCAGTCTTACCAAACATATGAAGACATGATTATTTCTTGGTATACTCAGTGCCCGTATCTTTAATTCCTTCAAAACCAAATTGAAAATATAACATTTAAACACCTGAATATACTTAAAACAAAAATCCTTGGGCCTTTTAGAATTTTAATGATGCAATGAAGACCTAAATGTGTACACAACTTCAACAGAAAAATATGTCAAGCTTTTGGGGTTTGCTTTATATAAGAATTTACCATTTGGTTCCTGAAGTGAACCTGCAGTATCAGCTTAACTTCGCATGAGTGGTGGCGTTTTCCATTGAGAACTTGCCTTGAGTGAGGGGATAACTCTAGTTCTTTTTCCACATCAGGCAAGTGCACTTCTGTGATAGACTCTTCTCATGCTTTTACCTCAGCTTTAGTAGTTCTCTTAGGACTTCTCACCAAAGCCAAAAGAAAAGTCAAGCAGCTCAGGGTCTTAAGGTTACTCTTCTATTGTCTGGGATGACTGTTCCTTTCAGCTGTGCTTGAGTCAAAGGCACAACCAAACCAGATAATCCCTGTGTAGCCAAAATGATCCCTGAAAATAAAACTGAATTACAGGTCAGGTTCCTGCTGAATGTCTGAGTGTCCATACCTGCAGACCTCTGCCTGTGACTAGCAGCAGAGAGAAAAGCAGACATCATTAGCGTGGGTGATTACGTAATTCAAGGTTGATTTCAGCTTAAACATTAAGTTTGCGATTGTAATGATGATAGGATGCCCATCATTGTATTGGGAATTTAATTCTGCATGTGATAGACTGTGAAAATTAATATTTTATTAATTTAAAAAATTTGTGTTTGATGGGAAGTTTTCTCCTGCTAATGAAAGAAAAGAGGGGCATATGCTACCACAACAAAAAGCAGACTATAAAAATTCCTTGGCATCTTACATTTGAGTAACAGAATGTCATAAGTTATTCACTTTTGTAGTAAATGAATGCAATTACTCCGTATTTCTTAATTTTCTGCAGAAAAAAAATCAAGTACTTGTTTCTTTAATACAAAGTACTACATCAGTTGTGTAAAGCTTTGCTATTTGAAGTATGATACGTTCCTATTTTTTCCTGTTATTCATACTCATATCTTTAACATCTAGACTTACAGAAAAGGTTTTGTGCATTATAAACTATATAAAAATGGATCATTTTCCCTCACCTTTTATATGAATCTTCTGTATTTATGGAAATAAGTGAACATGGCTTCTCAATCATAATTATTTTTCTCTTTAATGTTCAAACTGTAACTCAGATTAGTTTTTCATCACTTTCCATTTACATTGGGAGTGGGTGATGTGTATGTTTTTTAGATGAATAGTTGCTTTTATCTTCAACAAAAGCCCGTAAGACTCCACAGCAACTGAGCAGAACCATTGAATGTGGAATAAATTATGTAATAAAAGACTAGCTGTCTGAGACATGATCTTCCTGTCTTAAAAAGGATCCTTTGCTTATTAAATGCCTATTAAGATGACCTGATCTGTTCAAATGTCTTCAACCACAGAGGTTTCTGGGAAAACAAATCTTGTGAAGATGCTCGCTTTTGGTGTGGCATCCTGTCCTTTGAAAATATTGGCAGTGTTGTGGGGATTACCTCTCAGAGCACATGCAGGGCAGTGATAGCTCTTTCTCCATATCTTGTCAGTTTTAGTCTTTGGGATACTAATAGAAGTATCAAATTGCATATTGACGGTTTCAGTCTGGTATTTATTATGTGTACCTATCTCTACAAATCAAGGTGTGGACCCTGTGGGAAAGATTAACTCAATGGTATCATTATAGGTATCTGTAAATCCACTAGGTTAATCTCTTCTTAACTTCTAGGCAGAACCTGTGATTTCTACATAACTAATCTTTTCCATGGTTCACCTTGTCACTCTTTACAATTCATTTCAGTAAATTTCATCCCTTACAGCTTTTTCAGTGTGACTGAATTTTTTATTCTTATGTAGACCATGAACTGATATCAAAACTATATATGAGATAAACAGAAAAATAAATAATCTTTTTCTCTAAGAGCCTTTCTATCAAAATACAATGGCATATCAATTTTATCACAGTGAAACTGAACCTTCTGCATTTAGAGAATTTTAAGGCAAATGATGCTTGAAGAGTACAATTGTACATTGCTCTGTAAATGTCAATAAATTACAGAAAGTACCATAAATCCCATTATGTCTTTTTATTATTTTGGAATTTAAAAAATTTCTGGAAACTTTGGAGGAGTAATTGTATACTGGGAGAAATACAGTAATTGCTGAAAGTGTCAAGCAATGTGTCCACCTACTCTGTATTCTTTATTTTTATTTTGACAGAAATTACATTACATGATAAAGTATGATACAAAATTGTAAGCAATATATAATGTCTTATGGTAAAATGATGGTGTAGAGATATGCTTATTAGAGAGACATCAATTATTTCTTTCATATTGGTTTTTGAATCTTTGAAATATGACCTTAAAGCCTAGACATGGAATAGGTTAGCAGTAAGATTAGCAAAGCATTTTATGCTTGTTAGGCTTCTTCAGATAAAAGAAGTTTATTTTCAAAGTCTTTAATCAGAATTCTTGTAATTCCTTTTCTGTCATGCCTGATGTACTAATTTCTAGGAACCTAGAATAAAAACTTTCTCTTCCGACTCATAAACGAGTCAATCATTTTATCTTCGAGAAAGACTTAGTTTTGATTGATTGAACGTTTTTAAAAGCCAAGCAAACTCAAGCAGACTTAAATTACATCATGTTTAATGGACTAGGGAAGCCATAGTAATATTCAGGATCTTTGCATTGTTGACTGTATTTCATAGCATAAACTTGCTTTTGTCTGTTGCTACCTTCTACTTTTATTCCCATACACCAACAGCAACAGAGAAGGAAAGGACTTACTTTTCTTCTAGTAATGCCTAAAATCTTGAAGTAATGTTAAATTATGTAAGTATACAATTAGAAAATAACTCTTGTAAGACAGTCTTCCAAGAGACGAATTGAACAAAGATTCAAAATAACTCAGAATACAACTTGACTTTATTCTGTGAGATTGTCAAGGAAAGTTACATGCTAATTAGGTTTTTGTATTGTCAAGAGATACAAGGGACTGTCTGTTCTCAAGTTTTGTATGTTTTAATGTTATTTTGGGTAAACAAAACTATCTTATCCAAGATACTTAAAATATTCAGCAATTTAATTTAAGGCTGTACAAGGTTGCTATAGCCTCATAAAATTAAAATATATTAAAATATATTATATCTGGACTTCGTTGTTGCTTTATGGACAAAAAATATTTGCCTTTATTTTTCAAAGCACGTAACTAAAAAGCATTTCTTTGGAAGTTTCTTCCTTCTCTGCAGAAAGAAAATTTTGACTTAACTGTCTTGCAGGTATAAAGCCTTTTTTCATGGATTAAAATTCAAATTTTCTTGTTTCTGTATCAGTAAAGGCTGAAATATTAGTTCAGCAAGTAAATGTTATGTTTGGCTAAACCTTCAGTTCATTATCTCAAGAGAATCCTGAGTGAATTTCCAAACCAAAAAAACCAACCAAANAAAAAAAAACAACCCAAAAAAACAACCCATAAGAAATCCCCCCTATATAAGCAAGGGAAACAAAAATTGTATGAGCTCAACACTTTTTGAAGAAATTGTATCTCTTCCTTGGACTGAAAAAAGTGCCAACCAGTCTGTTTCCATATTGTGCCATTTTCATGGAGATAATACAATAGATCAAAATCAATGTTACAGCTAGAAAGGCTCATAAGGTGATGTATATCATCTAATTTTACATGCACTGCTGAAAAGAGAATTAATAATGTTGGAGCACATGTACTGTAATCAAAGACTGAAAGATAAATATAATAACTTCAGAATAGAATTTTGTTGTCATACTTTGAGAGCTGAAAACTTTGGTTAAAACCAAAGTATTGAAAGTAGTGGTAATAAACATTGTGAACTTTCACAGTTTGGGATTTTCTGTGCAATACTTAGTGCATGCTAACTTTTCTATTTCAATTAAAATGCAGCTAATTATGCATGAGGATAAAATACTGCAGTTGTCTAAACAAAACAGAAGAGTATCTTCTACTTCAATTGCTGTTGTTTCAGGTCAAGTCTTTCTTCTCTTTTAGATTATGAAACTCTTATCATTGGTTTATACATTTAGCAAGTGGTCCCTTACTGTAGCAGAAAAAGTTTAGTAGACCTTTTACATAATGCATATTTCCTCACAGTAGAATTCTTCTGAGTGTGGGTCATTGTCATAAATTGTTTTCTCTGTTCACTTGCTGATATTTTCATCAATATGTTGACTTCTTCGCCAGCTGTTCTTTTCCTGGTTTGCTCCTTGGTGACAGAAGGGCAAACGGACAGCACCTCAGCTTTGGTATCTGCTAAACAAAACAGCTGAGTCTCCAAATGACTGCTAAGGCTCTATATATTGAAATTTCACAGTCTAGGGTAAGGCCACTCTTGAAATATCCATTTTTCAGCAGCAGCAATAAAACTAAATCTGTATTTCTCAGCCAATTGCCATGTCATGTGAAGCCTGGTAGAAAGCTGGTGCTACCAGAGCAAAAACACAGCAGACGAGACTGGACTTGTTGCTCTGTTCTTTAGGTTGATGGTAGAGACATCATACCAGGTATCTCTAGAGAACTTAATCCGTTACTGTAGATTCTCTATCTGTTTTTTCCAAATGTACAATTCTGTGATAAGTAACGAAAAAAGTTTTACAAGTAACATATTTTTATATCAATACAGATAAAAAAACTATTTGTCTAGGAAAAGATTTGTGAAGGCTTTTAGTTTGTTTTATAACACAGTGGTTTTAATTATTAATTAAAAGTTATTGCATCAATTACATAAGCCTGACTATATTAGTTTTTTCCGTTTATTATGACTTAGCCTTGAAAAGTATTCTTGAATACCCAGAACAAGAATAATATTTCACCAATTCAAATGTAATTTCCGATCTCCTTAAATAGCAATGAGGCTAATTTTTGCATACATACATGTGTCCTAGACCTCATCTTTGTTTGCCATGTAATCCAAATATCCTAACAATGAATTTTTTCTATTTTCATGGGAATGTATTAGCCAATGGAGAGATAAAATATGTATCAAGTCTCCCTTTATAAAAACATTTTATTTAATTAGAACACTTCATTGATTGGGAACCTCTTTACAAATCATAGGGTAGCTATGTTTAAAATTTTTATTATTCAGATCTTCACACAGCGTGGCCCTTTCAGTTTGAACTTTCATTAGATCCTGTGTTTGTGTCAAAATACGCGTACAATGACTAAATGGGGGTCAGGGAGAAGATGTGTAACCTTAACTCGCTAAGGTGAAGTGTTAAATTCTTATTTTAGTTTATACTAGGATCATTTTCCCATTTCTTATTGTCAGAAGCCAGAACTGATGCCTCATATGAAGCATTCAGTCACAGTAAAAATAGTATTTAACAGTTCAGTGGAGTAGTTAATAAATATGCACATTAATTTTAGGTTTTTATTATTCTTTGGAAACTCCACTACATTTTAAAATTTCCAAGCCAACCATCTTTACAGTGAATCAATAACTTTCTCTGCTGGGAAAAATAAATGCACTGTGCCTGTCTTGTCAGTGTAATTGTGATCAATATCTTTATTCGTGTGGGTTTTGCTGGTGGAAATGTATTTAAACTTGTGAATATAAACCCTTCCTTCAGCATGCTTGTGAAACACCAATTGATTCTGGAGAGGAAAACACACGGGTATACATTTCAGTATAATTGACCTATAATGTAGATATGTATCTCCAGCACTAAGTAGTATGGTTGTTATTTGTGCCAATGTTTGATGTGTGAATATTCTCTCAGTGCAGCATTGAGGGAGCAGTTGATTTAGCTAGATATGCTTACATTTTTGAAAGATGTATGTGAAAGTTTAAGCAATATAATTAATTCCCAAATTGTTTTTCAAGTTCTGAATATTCATTACCTGCTATAGTAAGGCCCCTTTATAAGTTATGAACACCAGAAACTGTAATGAAAACTCTAGGTGAGCTATTAAGATCTGTCTTTGTAAGCTGATGGTTATATTAGCATAGAAACACATAATCACGGTATGATTATATGCAGGTGCTTTTATTGAAGAGCTCTGGGAATCAGGGGTACAGACCCAAATCTGACTCCGACATGGATTCGAGATGGATACATTTTATACCCTTTCCTTACATAACTGTTGTATAATCGTATGTTAATCCTTAATTTAAAATTGTTCTATTGTGTATATTGATTTCACCCGAGCACTAGTTTTAAGCCCCCTTCCCACAACATTTCTCATGGTTGTTGTTCCTTTCTTGTGATTCTTGTTGAGATTAAACAATTATTTTTAATTA
>VZRV01006670.1:0-15035 GCA_013398115.1 Falcunculus frontatus | reverse complement strand
CCCAGGGAGCCACCGGATTCCCCGGAGCCGCCGGACGCGTCGGACCCCCCGGCCCCAATGTGAGTATGGGGGAGCTGGAGAGAGCTAGGGGGAAACTGGAATCACTGAGGGAAACCGAGATCACTCAGGAGCAACTGGGATCACTTGGAGCAGCCAGGATTGCTTGGGAAGATCTGGGATCAGTCAGGACAGTTGGGATCACCGGGGAAAAACTGGGATTGTTTGGGAACAGCTCATCTGGGGACAGTTGGGATCATCTGGGGGCAGCCAGGATCCCTCAGGAAGCTCTGGGATCACTCGGGACAGTCGGGATCAGCCGGGATTGCCGAGCCCCAGCTCTGGGGCCGGGCAGCCGCCGCTCCCCACGACGTCCCCGAGCCAAAGCCACCCCTGGGTGCCACCACCCCTTCCAACGGACATTCCCAGCCCTCCCCAATCCCCGGGCAACACCAGGACTGGGATCAGGAATGGATCAGGAATGAATCAGGCCTGGGATCAGGAATGGATCAGGAACATGGAAACCCCTCCTGTGTTCGCTCTAACGCCAATCTCTCCCCGCAGGGTAACCCTGGCCCCCCTGGCCCCCCCGGCTCTGCAGGCAAGGATGGCCCCAAGGGCGCGCGGGGCGACGCGGGACCCCCAGGCCGGGCAGGGGACCCGGGGCTGCAGGGCCCCGCCGGTCCCCCCGGCGAGAAGGGCGAGCCCGGCGAGGATGGCCCTGCGGTATTTGGGATTTGGGGACACCCCTCCGGACCCTCCGCCACCCTCCCTCGAGTGGCGCTGACCTCTCTTCGTGTCCCCGCAGGGTCCAGACGGTCCCCCCGGTCCCCAGGGACTGGCAGGACAGCGCGGCATCGTGGGGCTGCCAGGGCAGCGCGGCGAGCGCGGATTCCCGGGGCTGCCCGGGCCCTCGGTGAGCGAAACCCCAAAAAACCAAAAAAACCCCACAGTCTGGGAAGAAATGGGAGCTCATCAGAGGCAATTTCGTGGTGCGGAAGGATTTTGGGAGGGTGCGGAGTGATGGAAGCTGCTTATCCCCATCCCGGCGTTTTTGGGATCGCAACTCTTTCCATGCCCAACAAATGTCCCAAAATCTCCCAAGGCTTTTCCCCACTGACCCGGCCGTGCCCAGAGCAGCGTGACACATTTTCCATAAGAATTTGCTGCCATTCCCACCTTTTTCCCACCAGGACTTTGTGCCCCCCGGGCTCTGGGGAAAGTTTGTGGCCGATGAGGGTTTGAATTCCCTCCCTCTCTCCCGATTTCCTGCTGCTTTTCCGCCCTCAATCCAAAGGAGTTTGGGGCCAAATCCCGGGTCTGCTCCGCATCCTTGGGACAGCCAGGGATGTGCAGGGATTCGGGAGGATTTAATTCCTGCACGGAATTTAATTCCCGCCTGGAAATTCCAAGAGCTGTGAGCCGGAGCCGCAGTTTTCGTGCTACTCCAGCCTGGAAAAAGGGATCAGCGGGGCTGGGAGAGGAGGATGAGGGCTCGGGGACGCGGAGCAGCAGGAATTGGGAATTCGAGACCTCCCCAGATCGTCGTGGAATGGTCTAGGGTTGGGAGGGACCTTAAGGATCGTCATTCCCACTCCTGGAATTGTCCCTGGACGGGGCTTGGAGCCACCCGGGAGAGCGGCAGGGGTGGGATAAACGGGGCTGGATGAGCTCCAAGGTCCCTCCCAAAAAATCCCGCGATTCCATGATCCTGTTCCAGGGGTCAGAAATCCCTGAGGGACGCACGGAAAAGCGGGAGAAAAGCCCAAATCTGATGTTTCCCAGCCCTTGAAGCAGCGATCCCTCATCCCAGACTCACTCACGGCGGGGGTTTCCCCGGGATTTTTTAGGGAGAGCCCGGAAAACAGGGTGCGCCTGGATCTGCTGGAGACCGGGGACCCCCCGGCCCCGTGGGACCCCCCGGGCTGACCGGGCCAGCTGGAGAGCCCGGACGGGAGGTAGGAAAATTTGGAATGTCAGGAATATCCAGGATGGATCCCTGGTTGATCCTGGCAGGGGACAGCCCTAAGGGTGCTCCCGGAAAATCCCGGTGCATTTTTGCCGTGGAATTTCACTTGGGAAAAGGAGTTTTCCCCCATCCCAAAGGCAAAAGCTGAATTCCTCCTCTTTTCCCAGGGAAGTCCCGGCTCTGATGGACCCCCAGGCAGGGATGGGGCGGCCGGAGTGAAGGTGAGCTCATCCCAGATTTCTCAAGAGCTGGAATCCCTGGGATTCCTGACTCTGGTCCCAGTCTCTCCCATTATCCATTATCCCCAATCCCAGAGCCAGGATTCCCGGGATTCCTGACCCCATTCCCTGTTCCCAGGGCGATCGTGGTGAGACCGGCCCCGTGGGTGCTCCCGGCGCTCCCGGCGCTCCCGGCCCCGTGGGACCCACTGGAAAACAGGGAGACAGAGGAGAGACGGTGAGTGGGACACGCCAGGATGCGGAAAGAGGGAATTATCGGGAATCATCCCAAATCCAGGGCATGGAGCTGTGCGGGATCATCTGGGAATGGCACCAGGAACAGCTCTTGAGGATTCCCGAGGATTCCTGGGAGCCTGGTTTGGGATCTGCCTGGGAGCTCCAGGAGATAAAACTGGGAATGAGCCGGGAATCCCAGGAATTAAATCTGGGAATATCTGCAGTGCCTGGGAATCCCAGAGATAACTCTGCTCTTTTCTCCCGCAGGGTGCTCAGGGTCCCATGGGTCCCTCTGGCCCCGCTGGCGCTCGGGGGATGCCGGTGAGTGATTCCCACACATCCCACCCGGAATTCCCACTTGGGATCCCAGTTTGGAGTCCCAGTTTGGGGTTGGCCCCCTGCTCCTAACTTGCCATGTCCCCCTTGCAGGGTCCCCAGGGTCCACGCGGTGACAAAGGCGAGGCGGGCGAGGCCGGCGAGCGTGGCCTGAAGGGGCACCGGGGCTTCACTGGGCTCCAGGGGCTGCCCGGGCCTCCCGTAAGTGCTGGGATTTGGGATCACAGCCTCCCATGGATCCCAAATCCCACATTCTTCATCCCGAATCCCACATCCCAAATCCCACATCTCACATCCCACATCTCAGCACCCCACATCCCAAATCCCACATCTCCCATGGGATCCCAAACCCGCCACCTTCCTGTCCTTCCCAGGGTCCTTCTGGAGACCAAGGCGCTGCTGGGCCCGCAGGCCCCTCTGGGCCCAGGGTAAGTCCTGGGATTTGGGGGGGAAAATGGAAAAAAGTGGGGAAAAACATAATAGGAGCCGCCTCTGAGCTCCCTCTGGGCCCAGGGTAAATCCTGGAATTTTGGGGAAAAGCAGAAAAGGCAGCACCCCTGGATCGGTGCCACGCACGGGGGTGGCAGCCCCATCCCTGACACACCCTGAGCCCCTTTTGGGGTTTTTCAGGGTCCCCCCGGCCCCGTGGGCCCCTCGGGCAAGGACGGCTCCAACGGGATGCCCGGGCCCATCGGCCCCCCCGGGCCCCGCGGGAGGAGCGGCGAGCCCGGCCCGGCGGTGAGCGGGGAACGGCGGGAGAGGGGATCCAGCGGGGGAGAGGGGATCCTGTGGGGACAGAGAGATCCTACGGGGGAGAGGGGATCGAGTGGGGGAGAGGGATCCTACAGGGGAGAGGGGTTCCTGCGGGGACAGAGGGATCCTACAGGGGAGGGAGGATCCTGCGGGGACAGAGGGATCCAGTGGGGACAGAGGGATCCTGCGGGGGAGAGAGGGATCCTGCAGGGGAGAAGGGATCCTGCAGGGACAGAGGGATACAACGGGGGAGAGCGGATCCAGTGGGGGAGGGATCCAGTGGGGCAGGGGGATCCAGAGAACAAAGAGATCCAGCAGGGCAAGGGGTTAGGGTTAGGATTAGGGGNTGCAGGGTCCCCCCGGTAACCCCGGCCCACCCGGTCCCCCTGGGCCCCCCGGCACCGGCATCGACATGTCAGCGTTCGCGGGGCTGGGGCAGCCCGAGAAGGGCCCCGACCCCGGGCGCTACATGCGGGCGGATGAGGCAGCGCCAGGGCTACGGCCGCACGACGCTGAGGTGGACGCCACCCTCAAGGCCCTCAACAACCAGATCGAGAGCATCCGCAGCCCCGAGGGCTCCCGCAAGAACCCAGCCAGGACCTGCCGCGACATCAAACTCTGCCACCCCGACTGGAAGAGCGGTGAGAGAGAGGCCTGTGTCCATCCCTGTGTCCATCCCTGCATCCATCCCTCTGTCCACCCCTGTCTCCATCCCTCCTCCACCCTTATGTTCACCCCTGTGTCCATCCATGTCCATCCCTGCCTCCATCACCATGTCCACCCCTTCCTCCTCCTCCCCTCCACCACCGAAGTGGACACCCAGTACTGCGCCGACCTTCTCACTGACCCCCACCACGTGGCGGTCACTCACTCTGTGCCCTCCGGCCACAGGCGATTACTGGATCGACCCCAACCAGGGCTGCACCCTGGATGCCATTAAGGTCTTCTGCAACATGGCCACAGGGGAGACATGCGTGTACCCCAGCCCTGGCAGCATCCCCAGGAAGAACTGGTGGAGCAGCAAAGCCAAGGAAAAGAAGCACATCTGGTTCGCTGACACCATCAATGGCGGCTTCCACGTGGGTGTCCAGCCAGGATGGGGTCAGGGAAAGGGTTGGGGGTGGAGTTTTATGGAGAAGTTGGAGTTATGCCCTTCTTTGAGGTGAAATTTTTGGTTGTTCTATCAGATATTGGGTGATTCGAGGATTTTATGGAAAACTTGGAGTTGACATCCCTCCTTGGGGTGGAATTGATGGGTTTTGGATCAGATATTGGCTGATTAGAGATTTTATGGAAAGTTTGGAGTTGATGTCCTTCTTTGGAGTGGGATTATTGGACTTTGTACCAGAACTGGTTGGTCCAGAGAATTTTATGGAAAACTTGGAGTTACGGCCTTCCTTGGGGTCAAATTCATGGTTTTTGGATCAGAACTGGTGGATTTAGAGGTTTATATTTAAAGTTTGGAGTTTGTTCCTTCCTTGGGGTGGAATTGGTGGTGGTTGGATCGGAACTGGTTGATTTAGAGGCTTTTATGGAAATCTTGGCGTCAGGCCGTGACACCTACACCCCGCTGGGAAAGCAAACTCTGGAAATTTCCGCAGAATTCCCCAAAAAAGCTGGCTGAAAGCCTCCCTTCTCCCTGCAGTTCAGCTATGGCGCTGAGGACCTGGCGCCCAACACAGCCAACATCCAGATGACCTTCCTGAGGCTGCTGTCCACCGAGGGCTCCCAGAACGTCACCTACCACTGCCGCAACAGCGTGGCCTACCTGGACGAGGAGTCGGGCAGCCTGAGGAAGGCCCTGCTCATCCAGGGCTCCAACGACGTCGAGATCCGCGCCGAGGGCAACAGCAGGTTCACCTACAGCGTGCTGGAGGACGGCTGCACGGTGTGTGCTGGGGAGGAGGGAGGGAATCGGGGCAGAATATGTAAATGGTGCCATTAACAAGGTTGGAAGAGACCTCTGAGGTCAGCAAGAGCAGCCTATGAGCTGATGGCACCTTGTCACCAAGTGCCACCACTCCAGGCTTTGCGTAGCACCCCCAGCTGGTGATGGTGTTCCAGGGATGCTGACTCCAAACCCCATTTTCCAATGTTTTTCCCTCAGAAACACGCCGGGAAGTGGGACCCCTCTGTGCCTGACGATAAATTGGGGCTCAAACTGACATTTGGAAGGTTTTAGAAAGTTAAATAACCCCATTTTTGCCCATTTTTCCCTCAGAAACACACCGGGAAGTGGGGCAAGACAGTCATCGAGTACCGCTCGCAGAAGACCTCTCGCCTGCCCATCGTGGACATTGCACCTATGGACATTGGGGGACCCGAGCAGGAGTTTGGGGTTGACCTCGGCCCTGTCTGCTTCTTGTAAAAAAAAAAGGATTTTTTTGGTGTGGTTGTTTGGTTTTGGCTGTCGTGGTTTTTGTTTGTTGTTGGTTTGGTTTTTGTTTTTTTTAAAAAGCCCAGCCCGATTCCTTAAAAAAAGAAGAAAAAAACCACAGAAAATGGGATCCACCCCAAAAAGGAGCGGAGAAGTTCTGCACTGAAAGGGCTCACCCCGAATCAGGGAGCAACCACCTCATCCTAACACCAGAATCGAAGGAAAAACCCGTTACTATTTATTTATTCTCTTCCTGGAAGACCTGTTTTTGAGGTCAGGTGGAGGTGGGAATGTCAGTGATCCCTTTTTCCTGGAAAAAAATGGGATTTTGCCAGTCCAGGTATCAAAAATCCCCTCCCTGTCCCAAATTTGCCCCTTCCCCCAAGCAGGAGAGTTCATGTATAATATGAGTTTAAAAAACACAAAAAAAATTTCAAAAAATGGTGCTATTCTTGTAAAACAAGTCTGTATTTTTTAACATCTGTTGGTATAAAATGAAAAAAAAAATCTAAAAAAAATCTTTTGGTGGAAAGTAAAAGTGAGTTGGTTTTTCTTTTTTTGGGTGTGTTTGTAGCAATTAAAATCTTCCCTCCCCATTTCAACCATCGTAAAATTGGTTCAGTTGGGAAAAAATCCCTTTAAAATCCTCATTTTGGGGTAAAACTGCCAATTTTTTGTGTTGGGATACCTCAGACTAAGGGGGAAAACAGGGAAAAAAATTTTTGAGAAGCCAAAATAAGGGAAAGATTTGAAAGTGAAAAATTTAAAGTGGAAAATCTTGTAAAAGCAGGAGGTTTAATTGTGGAGCTCTTGTCCCATAATTAGGATGGGGACAGTCTCGGTGTCACCAGGGCATGGGGTGGCTGTCCCCTCCTCCCCACAGATTCTAGCCTATTTTTTACCTGCAAAAACTCAAGTTTGGGCTGGTTTGCACTCCGTGGTCCTCACCTCTTGCCCTGACATAAAATTCCCATATGGAAATTCCTCTCCTCAGGCTGTTCATTAGAGGGGAAAAACTCAGAAATGGGATTTTTTTTTTAATGATCTTGAAGAAAATCAGCCCAGTGACCCCAAAGAGCCCCAAACCTGCTCGGATTTCACGTGCAGGAGACCCCAGGCAGCTCCTGAGTGAGGAATTCCAGAGTTTCATCCCAATTCTTTTGGGTCAAAACTCCTCTTTTTGCCTCTGTGAACGGCAAAACTTCGCTTGGCGAAATTATGACTTGAAAAGATCTTAAAAACCAACTTTGAAAAAGCCATTTTTTGAGTTTTAAACCCTCCCCAGCTTTGAGCACAGCAGCTGCCAACTGCAGCCAAGCACCAAAACATTGGCTGGGGAAATTAATTAAGGAGGATTGGGGGATTATAGAGGATTTTCCACCTAAAAATGCCCTTTAAAGGGCTCTCCTAATGATGAGGGCTTTGCACAAAGGATTTGGCGTCAAACCTTTCCCCTCCTGGCTCAGCCAAGCAGCAAATTCGGGGGTCCCTGCTGTGGGCAGCCCCCCCAAAAAAGTCCTCCAGGATTCTTGGAAAAGTGGGATGAGGCTGGGGGTAAAGAGGGGGAAAGGGAATGTGGGGAGACCCCCAGAAAATCAGGATTGAACCCAGCCAGGAGGGGAAGAAAATGGAGGAAAAGCAAAGTTAGGGATTTCTTCTTTTTCCTCAAAAAAAAGAAAGGAAAACTCAGCAGGAATTGGGGGATTTGTGGGAGAAGTTTGGGGTCACCAGGGAAGGAGGTTGGGACTGGGATTCTGGGCACTGGTCCCAGCTGAGAATGGGCACCTGGTTGAGCTTTTTCCCCCAAAAATCCTGGGAAAGGCTGTGAGAATTGGGATTTTTCAGCCTGGAAAGGGAAGGCTCCAGAGTGACTTTTCAGGAGAGCTGGGGACAGATTTGGGACAAGGGACAGGACACAGGGAGTGGCTTCCCACAGGAATCTGGAGGTTTAGGTGGGATTTTGGGAAGGAATTCCTCCCTGTGAGGGCAGGGAGGCCCTGGGATGGAATTCCCGGAGGATTCCCCATGGCTGGGATAGTGAGAGGTGGAATAGGGTGACCTTTAGGGTCCATCCCAACCCATTCTGGGATTCCATGGAAATCCATCAGCAAAATGGGGATTTCTGGGCAAAAAAACACCACAGGAGCAACCCCAGCAGAGCACTGGATTTAGGACAAATCCAGAGCTTTTCCTTAAAAGAAACAAAGGACAGCACATGGAAAGATCCAAATCAGGTTTAATGAAGAAGTCAGCCCTAAAAACGCTGATTCCTGGGGCAGGAATCTCTCGCTGGAAAAGGGCGCAAAGTGTGGATTTTGTGTCACTGTCACCCAAAAATCAGGGAATTTTTCCATTGAGGAAGGATTCCCTCACCTGTGGCTGTGCCCAGCTCCCGAATCCCATGGGAAACGAGGGCTGAAATTCCAGCAAAAACCTCCCTAAAAGGGGCAAAATGCCAAAGGGCTGTGGGGGCCGAGCTGCCAGCTGGATTTTCCTCGGGATAGCAGCTGGCAGGAATGTCCAGCTCCCGGCAGGGAGGCCTTGGAATCCCAGCCTCCCACAGAACCCCCTTCCAATCCCTGCTGGTTTGGGAAGTGGAGCACAAAAAGCAGCAAATTCCCAGATTTCAAACCCCGGGGAAGAGCCTCTGGATGCCAGAGGGGTCAGAGCCATGGGGGAAAAGGAGGGAAAAGGTCATTCCAAAGATTTGGGTTCCTTTGCCTCCTTTCAGGGTGTGACAGAGGCACATTCCCAGTGGGAATTGTCCCTTTTTGGCATCCTGAGGTGCTGCCACCACTGAGCAAGAAAATGAATCCATTTACCCTGAAAAAAAAAATTTATTTCCCCACATTCCCAGTGGGAATTGTCCCTTTTTGGCATCCTGAGGTGCTGCCACCACTGAGCAAGAAAATGAATCCATTTACCCTGAAAAAAAAAATTTATTTCCCCACATTCCCAGTGGGAATTGTCCCTTTTTGGCATCCTGAGGTGCTGCCACCACTGAGCAAGAAAATGAATCCATTTACCCTGAAAAAAAAAATTTATTTCCCATGAAAAAATAAATTCATTTACTCTCAAAAATTGAATTCATTTCCCCCAAAACACCCTGACAGTGCCCAGCTTCCAAAACAGGTGCAAATCACTGGAAATCTTTGGGATTTCAGCCCCTAATTCAGGAGGGAAAGGTCCAGATTACTTCTCAAAAAGGAGGGGAAGGAACAACCCCCAGCAGGGCTCCAAAGGGCCGCAGAGCTACCAGGTCTGTCCCTGCAGAGCCACTCACGGTCCCTCTGCTGCCACTCTGAGGTGCGCTCGGGTCCCTCTGTGCCCCCCAGGTGCCCTCAGGGTGCCCCCCGTGCCAGGGGGGGCAGTGGGGCCGTGGAGTTGGAGCTGCAGTCCAGGTAGTGGAAGGTCTCCAGAGAGCTCTGGGTGCTGTGGCCAATGTAGGAGAGCTTCACCGAGGTCCTGGCAGGGCAAAGGAACAACCCAGCAGGATTGTATTCATCACACAATTCCTCTTTTCCCAAAAAAACCCCAAATTCCCACAGGTTTTGGTGAAAAAGTGGGAACTGCAGCACCTGGAGGCAGTTGTGTGCTCTATACCGTTTCACACCCCTGGGCTGGATTAAAACCTGAGCCTGAGGTGGATTTGGGGTGAATTTGGGGGAAATCCAAGCAGGATTTTCTCCCTGGAGCTCAAGTCCATGGCTGGAATTCCCTTGGGATTGGGGAACCACAGAACAGAATCTTTAAGGTAGGAAAAGAGCCCCAAGAACCCAAAGCAGGAGCAGCACCCACCTCATGAGGATCACGATGTTGTGGACCTTCACCTTGGGCAAAGTGCAGAAAAAACTGGAAAAGATCAAGGAAATCAGTCAGCGGGGGGGGGGAAACTTGAGGAATTTGGGATTTTTTGGCAGCTCCTGCTGGTATTTTTCACTTTGGTGTGAACAAAACCATCTCACAGCAGCTCAAGAAAATTCCTGGCAAAGGAACTGAGCAGGAAAGGTGAGTGATTTCCAGATTAATTTCCCAAATTTTAATCAAAGCAGCTTCAACCTTCTCTGTCCCCCAGGTATCTACAAGGAGCAGTAAATCCTTACTACACATAGGACAAGGATCCACCCAGCTCTGCCTTCACGGTGAAATTCACCTGCAACAGAGCAAAAAAACCAGATTTCAGTGCAGTTTGATCACACTTCAACCCCATTTTTGGAAGGAGTGGACAGAGCAAAAGCTGCTGTGGCCACTGGACACTGAAATCCCGAGCTGCAGCTCCCAGAACTCGCAGTCAGTACCAGTTTGTCCCTCAGGGGCTGGATGCTGGAGACGTTGGTGAGCTGCTGGCTGCCCACCACGGTGTTCATGTACTGCACCTGGCTGCTCAGGCTGCGCACTGCCACCGAGTAGAAGTTGGAATTCCTGATCCTCAGGGTGGCCTGGGGGGGGGGGACAAAAACAATCCTGACCTTGCCGGCTCATTCCCCTGGTGATTTCTTTTCCCAAATCCACAGAAAATTTACCGTGATGGCCAGGAGGACAGCGGAGTTTTTCCTGTCAAACCACACCTGGACCACTTTAATGCCATCATCGTCCACCTGGACCGAGTGGGGGAAGAGGAAGAAGACGCCCAGGCCAGACAGCAGCAGGCAGAGCAGCACTGAGAGCAGGACATAGAGTTTCCTGGGAAAAAATGGAATTCTTCACCTCCTCTGTGAGACTCAGATCCTAAAAAACCTGAAAAACCCCACCTCATGTTTGGTTTCATTGGAAGAGGCACCCAAGAGCTTCTCTCACATTTTTAATATCAAAATTACTCAAAATCCTCCCTTTTTACACATTTGGAGCTGGGTAATGAGCAACCAAATCAGCATTTTGGGGTTTTTTTGCAGTTGCTTCCAAAACTCCAGTGTGGAGATAGAAGGTGGGAGTGGGATCATTGTGCTCACAGTGGAAATACTTAAAATCACGTTTTAAATCCTATTTCTTGGGGTGAAAACAACCCCTAAATGCAGCAATAAGTGATAAAAGAGCTCCTCTCTTACGTTCTCTGAGGACGAAGCCGTTGGTCACTGTAGGGGATCAGAGCCACCAACTCGTTCACCTGCTCTGGGAAGCAAAATGGGAATAACACATTAAAAAATTTCTCTTTTTTTGCTGTTTAAAGCTGGTTTTTGGGGTGTTTAGGCCCCAGAAGAGCAGCCACCTGTGGGGATGCGGCCAGTGCCTTGGCAGGTAGGACAGGTGATGCTGTCCTGGCCTGTGAATTCCATGTAGGGAATCTTGGCCACGTCCTCCACGGGTTCCTGGCTGTCCAATAAATCCTCATCCTCCTCATCCTCGGCCTTCCTCCGGCTCGGGACAGTGCTGACAACGGACAGGGACAGCACAGAGCCCATGGTGGCAGCTGATGAGGACAGTTCTGTCACCTGGGAGAGGTGGCAGGAGCAGCTCAGGGGCGTTAAAGGGGTTTTTAAGCCATGTCTAAGCCACAGCGCCCCTCTCAGGGGTCCCAAACCTACCACAAAGTGTCCCTGTCCCCAAGGCGCTTCCCTGGAGAAAGGGAAACCCTTGACGGGGTTCATCTCCAGCCCCACAAAACCCAGTGCCCACAGGGCACCCTCCCCTCCACTGAGAGCAGCATCTCCTCAGGAGGCCCCCACCCCAAAAAACAGGTCCCGGGCACGTCCACACCCCCTCAGGAACACCCCCAGAGCCCCTGAGATCCCAAGAGAGGAACAGNCAGAGACCCCCTTCCTCACAGACCCCCTCCCTCAGAGGCCCCCCCTTACAGACTCCCCTCACAGACCCTTTCCCTCAGCGCCCTCCGGCAGGGGGCGCCCCTTTCCCGCCACGAGCGCGCGCCCCGGGCTCGCCACGGCCGCAGCCCCGCCCTTGTTCCCGCGCGCAGCCGCCGTCCCTATGGCAACGATGCGCGCCGGAGGCGGGCGTGGGCTCATCATCGCCCCGCCCGTCGAGCCTCAGGTGTGGTGGGCGAAATTATATAGACCGCGCCCCTTGTGGTATTGCGTCACGGGGATAGGCGGGGTTTGGCGAGCCACGTCCCATCGTTCACGCAAAGCGCACGCGCCAATTCTCGGGGGTGGAGCCGGTGACCGCACCCTTCATTTGCATGTGATGGGCGCGGTCAGAGTTGCGCGCGCGCAGAACCAATGCTTTATTCCGGTGGGCGTGGCAGGGCGTGGCAGGGCGTGTCGTGACGCGTCGCGCCCGTGCGCACAGCGGGGACGCCCCGTCCGGAGCGCGCATGCGCGAGGGTGGGGGGGCGGAGGACGGGCCCGGTATGGAGCCCACACCCCCCAGTTTGGAGATCCCTGTGCCAGGAGGGGCCCCCTCACACCAGTACAGAGCGCTGCCGCAACAGCTTGAAGGCGTCTGTCCCAGTATGGAGCAGTCCCACACCAGTTCAGAGTGGTCCCGCCCCAGTCTGAGCCCACCTGTCCCAGTAAGGAGCAGTCCCACACCAGCCCGAGCCCACCCGTCCCAGTTCAGCCCAGCACCACCTCCAGGACCTCTCAATGTTTTGGGAAAAATCCCCCCCAGCCTTTCCTTCCCCCCCTCCAGCCCCTCCCGCTCCCGGGTCCATTTGCCCTAAATAAATTCCCTCCCGTGGGATTTTTTCCAACGGGAAAACGGATGGAAAATGAAATTCCTCCCTCTCCCCATCACCCAAACCATCGAAATAAAATTCACGGAAAAAATAAAACTTTTCGTGAGCTCCAGTGCACCTCCTGCCAGGCCGTGGGAGCCATATCCCATGGAAATTTTATGGATCATTTATCCTCTCCTTCCCAGGAGCGAAATTCCAGGCAGGGGGGAGAATTCCCGGCTCTCCTTCCTTCCCCCGCCTTCCCGGGGGTTGTGGTATCCCAGGAAAAGGAGCAGGGAGAGGGATTGGGAAAAGGGGAATTCCTGACAATCCCTTGGGATGCACTGCGGGATGACCTCGACCCCGCAGAGAATTCCCAGAGCAGGGAGAGAACCCAAAATTCCCCCGCAGCCTCCCCTAGGCTCCTGTCGTGTATTGGGTTTAATCCCATTTTTTCCCCCAGCTTTTTCTGCCCCCAAATCCAGCGGGAATGGAGGAAAAGGGGGGAAAAGCCGCATTTCCAGCCGCCAGGTGGGATTGTGAAAGCGCTTCCCGGAAAATCTCCGCTCCCCTGGGATGGGGCGAGTCCGGATCCAGCCCGGGAGGGGCTCCGAGATGAGGGATCGCTGCTTCAAGGGCTGGGAAACATCAGATTTGGGCTTTTCTCCCGCTTTTCCGTGCGTCCCTCAGGGATTTCTGACCCCTGGAACGGGATCATGGAATCGCGGGATTTTTTGGGAGGGACCTTGGAGCTCATCCAGCCCCGTTTATCCCACACCTGCCGCTCTCCCGGGTGGCTCCAAGCCCCGTCCAGGGACAATTCCAGGAGTGGGAATGACGATCCTTAAGGTCCCTCCCAACCCTAGACCATTCCACGACGATCTGGGGAGGTCTCGAATTCCCAATTCCTGCTGCTCCGCGTCCCCGAGCCCTCATCCTCCTCTCCCAGCCCCGCCGATCCCTTTTTCCAGGCTGGAGCAGCACGAAAACTGCGGCTCCGGCTCACAGCTCTTGGAATTTCCAGGCGGGAATTAAATTCCGTGCAGGAATTAAATCCTCCCGAATCCCTGCACATCCCTGGCTGTCCCAAGGATGCGGAGCAGACCCGGGATTTGGCCCCAAACTCCTTTGGATTGAGGGCGGAAAAGCAGCAGGAAATCGGGAGAGAGGGAGGGAATTCAAACCCTCATCGGCCACAAACTTTCCCCAGAGCCCGGGGGGCACAAAGTCCTGGTGGGAAAAAGGTGGGAATGGCAGCAAATTCTTATGGAAAATGTGTCACGCTGCTCTGGGCACGGCCGGGTCAGTGGGGAAAAGCCTTGGGAGATTTTGGGACATTTGTTGGGCATGGAAAGAGTTGCGATCCCAAAAACGCCGGGATGGTGATGAGCAGCTTCCACACCCTGCTAAAATCCTTCCGCACCACGAAATTGCCTCTGATGAGCTCCCATTTCTTCCCAGACGTTGTTTTCCCCTCATCAGCCGCATTAAATCAATTTAAAGGCGATTTCGAAGCGTTTTCCCCACGCAAACTGCGGCGGCTGAACCCGGTGCCCGCGGCTGCGGGGGCTCCTCTGCGCCGGAGGCTCGTTTGCTCCCGGGATTTTGAGTCTAGGGGACACCCGATAAACCCTGAGAGCAGCAGGAGAGGTTTTCTGGGAGCGTTTCTCGCTGCTTTGTTCTGTGTTGCAGGTGGCTGCATCCTGGGAGGGACGGGGGTTGCGGATGAAAGGGGGGAAATTGCCGAAGATCCCGATTTTTTTTAGATTCGGGATGCAGCGTGCCTGGGCACCTTTGGGTTGGGTTGGGTTGAGTCGGGCTGAGCTGGCTCTGCCGAAATCCCCAAATTCCAAGACCCCAGTAATGGGATTTTGGATGGTCAAGGTCGGTTCTTGCTTTGTCCCAAAGACCATCAGATCCTTCAGGAACAGCCAAATCCAGGTGTCCTGCGGTTCCCCGGGCTTGGATCAGGCTCGGGATGTAGAGCCCGGGGCTCTGTGGGGACGTCGGGAGCAGCTGTAGGTTGCAAAGAGTGCTGCGGGTGGCAGTCTGGCACTGGCGGCGTTTGTCCTGTCCCAGTACGGCACTGGGCACTCACTAGGAGCTGGATCGGCTGCCCGAACCCACCGGGCTTTCCGGAGGGGTGGCAGCCCCCAAAGCGCCGGGCGCTGGCACCCCAGAGTTCCCCTGCCCACCTGGGTGCTCCCGAGCGGGCAGTGGGATCGAGTGGGCAGCAAGAAGAGAGTGGGCAGCGGAGGCCGGGCAGGCAGTGGAGGTCCGGTGGGCACCGGACGGGCAGCGGGAACCGGGTGGGCAGCGAAGGTCCGGTGGGCACCGGGCGGGCAGCGGCCCCTCCGGGGAAGCCCCCGCGCTACCGGGGGGAGCCACGTGCGACTTCCCGCCACGCCCCGGTGGGTGTGACCACGCACACAGCTGACCTTATATGGAGCGGGTGGGCGGTGCCAAGGCGGTGCCGCGCTGGCATTGGCGGGGCGGACCGCTGAGGGGGCGGGGCCTGAGCTGAGGGGGCGGGGCCGG